>JARJDS010038953.1:0-13459 GCA_030264155.1 Atheta pasadenae | reverse complement strand
TTAGTTCATGTATGTTTTATAGAGTTTATAGACTGTTGTAGTTGTCTACTTATGACAATACACAGTTTGACATTACCAACCCACCGGAGATAGTCGGTATTTGCTGTTCTACCTTCGTTTTACGAGCGGAGAAACATTTCGTATCGATACGCTCTTCTTGCTGGCATGAATATATTATGAATTATCCTCTTTAGAGTGTAACTAAGTATGATAAATAGATTTGATGTGACATTCGAACGGCACTGGCGCGACACACGTAAGATATAAATCATCCAACATGTTTGGTGGTGGAGGCGCCGGGCGCTCACGCCTTTCGCTAGCAATGACTGCGCCCATTTTTGCCATTTTCAGGACAACGTTTATTCAGTCTTGCGAGGTAAACCATTGTTGATGTGTTGTATATTGCTTTATAAAGTGCAAACATTATTTATGTACCATACGAGTACATGCACTACATGCAAGAGTTTGTTTGTTCGTTTCTTGTTCGAATTTGCATAAGTTACGCTGAACTCAAAATCAAATAAATTTATTTCGTTATTACGTTGAATAGGATTCAACAAATATCAAAGTCATGTTTACAAAAAATTGTATTTTTAGGATTTTCTGCATGATTTTCTTGGGTTTGTGTAGTTTAGTTCAATGGTACAATGTGATTGGTTCGTTTTCTATTCGATAGCAAACTAGGTAAACATCAACCTACTCGAAAAGTATAAAGTTTTCCAATTTATCGACAAGAAATCTTACTACGAATTGATGCATTCTTGATAGTATTTTCTAAGGCTTTGCAGTTTTTGATTTCTACATTACGACTTATGCATTTTTCTACGTAAATATTACATTTTAGAGGAAGAAAATGTTATAGAAATTTTTAAAGTAATGTCCTGATAGTAGTATTTAACAGAATTTTTAAGACATCCTTGTTTCCTTAATTATTGTACGCCATTACGCCCAACGACGACGACAGGGTAAGACGTTGCAATTATTATGCAACCCGCAAATTTTCTCCAACAACTAACTGGGAATCCCACTACTCCCGAACTTAACTATTTGACTTGCTTGCGCGGTCGTCGTCGTCCACGTAATAATATAAATTTCTCGACGGGATTATAAATTCACCCACATATACATACACACAAGCAAGCGGCAACTTGCAACCGTGGCTCGACGTGAGTCCTGGGCGTCCCTAATTCGTCCTAAATTAAACGCCGACGAGGCGCTGCCGATTTCGTTCGTCGGGAGTTGCACGCCCGCCCGAGAGCGAATTAAGATGACAATAGTAATAATCGTTGCTCTCCGGAGATTTGCGGGCACCGCCGACGCGAGTGCACAACCGTCACCGCTGTCGACCGCCAAATTTCTCTTTTCTTTGCCGGCGCGTCCGAACACGGCATTCAATTAGCATAACAAGGCCTACACGACGCACAGCCGTATGTAAGCAAGGATTATTATAACCATACACCTAATTCGGGGACGTGTACACATCGTCACCTCAAACATATGCCATACACGCACGTGTTACCAACGACTTATGGCGTTTGGGTTCCTGGTCACTGCCTTGCCGCCCACGCTTTAGGACAAACTTATTCGTCATGCTTAGAATATGTGGGTGGTTTGTGTCCAAAAACGGGTGGATAGAAAGTTTGTGTGCGTATAAAATTAGGTTCATGAAAAACAACGAAAACAAATGACTGTTTAGAGTTGGGGTGTCACAAAAACTATAGGCAACCCAAACAACTCTGACAACAAACCAGAATTAGCTATCGGCTTTATTAGAATTTATAAGGAAACATGATGCGTTAAGGTTTATAAATGAAAGTGTAAATATTTATGAAGTTATGACCTACATTTCTTTATCATAAACAAACATTTTATTAAATGTTCTAATAATAATTTTTTGTTTCAGGTAAGAAATTGACATTTTTTATCATCGTTTCTTCAATATGTGTGAGTAAAAATTATTTATCACGTTTTATTTAGTTGTGTGTTTTAATGACCGACTTAAATTACCACTACGACGTTTTCTTGTTTTCGTAATTAACTTTTACGTGCGGTTTTCACCGCTTATAAAGTCTCCGATCAAAGTATTTGCGCAAAATGCACATGCATGATGCACGATCGTCCAAAGCAATGTAAACAATAATTTCCACGTAATTAATTGCGTTCAGTCATCAAATCGCCGTCGTATAAATCATATCGCATGAGGGTATTGCAGTGGCCAGCAAACTGGCGTTCATAGATAAATAATTCAAACTCGCCCTTAATGAACGACCTGCCCCTCTTCCAGATTACTATCTAAAATTCTATACTCGAGCGTTTTTCTTTGCGTAAAATATTATGATTCAAATATAATTTAAGGTTTCACAACAACAAAAAAAACACGGAAGATAAAATAAATAATATCTCAACATGCAACGTTTGGATCAGCGTTTAATTATTACATCATATATATTATTTTTTATATGAATTTACTTGTTTGTTAACTTATTTTCTGTGTATTTGGTATGTTAATGAACATAATTCGCTTGTTTGTTTTGTTTGTTTTGTTGGTAAAAGATTTTAATGTATGATCTGTCATTGTGTGGTCCAAAAAAATGTAAAATCCATCGGCAAACTATTGATAATTACAGCGGATTATACTGCGGATATGTGCGGATGACAGTTTTCAGTGGTGGCAGGTCGTACGCGTTGCTGTGCGCTCTCGTCAGTGCATTGTTTTCGTGCTCGCGCGAGGCTTTGTCATCGATATTTACGCCGCCCCACATACAAAACGAACAGGACGTCCAGACATCAGTCATTGTAGTCGAATATGGACTGGTCGTAGTCGTGAGGTGCTGCGGTGTGCGGGATTCGAATGGTACAACATTGAATCCCGACTCGACGAACCCCTTTTTTCATGCCCTTTTGTCTCCGGGTCGTACGACTGCGTTTTTCAACGCGAAATGTCAATACCATTGCAAATATCAACGATGAGCGATCGGCTTCGGTAAGCTTGAAGTTGAATGCGAGTAAACATTTAGAAAAATAATGCAAATGCAGATCCTCCTGTACGTTAAATCCAAACACAAACAAGGATAACAAAATAGCAAAAACTTTTTTGTTTTTTAGTAGTTTTATAATCTTAAAATCAATAACTAGTGTTTTGTTTTGTATTTAGTTGCTAAAATTAAGTTAAAATATAATTATGTCAGTGATTTATCCGAATTAACGTTTGCCTTCGCGTGTGGTTTCGAATCCGTATCCATCCGAGTAGAGTCCATTTGTGCTGTCGACGGCTTATTTGATAGTTAACGGCGTCGCCGCGCCGCTTCCGCCGTTTCAAACTTAATCCCTGGATGATGCATGTTCATGTGTACAGCGAATGTGGCTTCATATCCCATCCCTTCGGTTAGGGTGATATTCCATTTCATCTTTGACTGCATCCGGCGCCATATCGCGGCGCGCGTTACGCGTACATCAATAAATTGTTTACAATGTCTTTGGATGCAATTCATGCCATGTCGGGCGGGATGAACATTCGAACATTAGAACCCTGCGCATAACACAGTTATTGCTTACATGCGCTCCGCGCTCGGTAATTACCACTTTATGGACTTGGCCCAGTCTCTCCCAATAACGACAGGGTGATGTTTCGCCACCCCCCAGTCGTCTGTAGCTGTGTAGATCCATCAGACTATAGTCTAGCAAAGCAACTAGTGCGCGGTGGAGCCAAGTGCCTGCGCTTGCGGTTTCTCAATGACAAGACGTGCTCGACGGCGGCAACTCGCAGTAACTACTAGTGTAAGCACAAGTAGTAACCCGCTAAGTAGTAGCCCCGGACCAGGCAACTTGGGCACACGGTTGCATACGTGCAGCAAGCACCAATGCCATAAGCGATTTCTAGTTTTGTACTGAGTTTGTGAGTAGTAGACAAGTTGGAAGTTTCTCTACTTGAATATGGTATTGGGTACTTCACCGTGCACATAGACAACCCATATTACAGCAAAGATAGGTTAGAACACCATACACCGCTAGGTAGTTGCTTGTTTACCGTTTGCATTGCAATTCCCAGCGTGAGTATTAATTGGATCAAAAGCAAATACGAAAAGATGTATTGAGCAACGTTTGGTTGTGACCGCTTCTACCTATTTGTGTAATAACAGAGCGTAGTCACACTTAGTTACACTTAGATGGAGCTACTGCGAGTGAGTAGGCTACTGGCACTTGATTGTGCTAGTTGTGTTGCCTGCTATTTCCGGCCGGAGCCGTTCGAGCGGCCATATTGTTTGCTTGATGGCTAGGTATCGGAGGAGGGAAAACAAACGGCAACTCAATGCATCAGTACTAGTTATAGTTAGTACTCTTCGGCATAAATAAATGCAGTGACCAGAAATGATATGTTTGAGTATACGAAGCAGCGAACGAAAACAAATAGACAATGTTTCGATGTCAATGTTTGTGCTTTCTAGTTCTCCATCTCGTATCATGCACAATGTATACTATTCATTCGATGGCAATACTTGGTGAATGTTTAATTATTATAAACTGCCGGGGGAGCAGTTACTTCATCGAAATATATCCGCTGTTACATTGTTGTCGTGAGTTGCATGATTAAATCCTTATTTGTTTAGGATTTATGCAAAACAACTCGGATAATGCATCTTTAATGCTTATCTGTATAAATAACAAACAAACAATAGAAATTATTAATATTTTGTTATATAGAACACAAGTTTTATTAGGGTAAATCATTTTTGTTATATGTCTTTTTTCATATTGTAATCATTAGTGGTAGTTTTGTACATTTTAATGAAAAAAAGGCAAAAAATTGCTTATATTGTTAGTGAACTAATTTGCATTAATATTGAATATTTATTACAGAGTATAAGTTTATTAAATTTTAATGTGTTGATAGATTTTTTCTATCTCCTAAAGTCAATATTTCATAAAGAAGCAGCAGCGTCGGGTAATCTTGTTGTTATTGATTGATTAATGCAATTTATGCTTCGTACGCGCAGTTTGCGCTCGAAGCCCGTGGCCAGCTCGGCGTACATTCTTGATGGCACACAGATTACGATCCGTAATTACGGCGCGCCGGGGCAAACGCGCCCGCTTCCAAATTCAATATATAATCTATCCGAAGCATGCAACAATTACGCCCGTTTCTTGCTACTTCCTCTGCGCTATCTTGCGACGTTCGAAAGCGTACACTATATTAGATGCTCAAAGTTCAAAACCCCGGTCCGCGTCGCCGCCACCGCCGCCCGAAAACTACCATGGACACTATTACAAATGCGCATTTGATACACTACACACATCTTCTCGCAGAATACAGGACACATATATTTCTACTATGCATATTCACACAATCAACTCTCGACCTCGAGCTCGTTTGGTCCAACCTCGAACTTAATCGCATCTCGCGTCAAATCTCATCCACCACAACTCCCTTGTCATGACGCGCTTCCTTCATTTTGTCATCAATGTTGCATGAAAAATACGCTCGCATTACAACCCCCCACAAACGCCACGACAAACAGGATGCGCCACAACGAGTTCTTGTATAGGGTAAACTAAAAGTGTGGCAAAATATAGTAAAAACGAGCAAATCTTCATCTCATCATCGCCGCATTGCACATAATAACGCAATAAGAATGAAGATTGTGCGGTGGCCACCGAAGCTTTTGCGGGAGTGCACTTTGGAAAATGCACTCTTAAAACTTTCATCATTTTAACTTTCAGCCGTCGCGCGTTCAGTGTTAATAGAAACAAATGGCGCCCAGGTTTATACTGACGCACTTATACTTTGCACTTTTCTTTTCTACGACACTGAATGCACACGACAAGAATCTGGTTTTAATCTAACCAATTTTAAGTTTTTTATGTTTTTCATTTGGTCATAAAAACAATGAATGTTTACAAATACACTTAACAATTTTTTTATTATTACAATATTTTAGTCAAATAATTAACAGGAAAGACAAAAGTAAACAATAACCATTTGCGGCACTTTGTATAGTATTAAACAATACGAAACGATGCCAACAATACCAATTTCTCCAGCGAGCTGCAAACGCGAAAAACAACGTTTTAAGTTAAACTAGTTTTCAGTTTGTTTACTCAAGCGTGAAACCGCGCCAGAAAATTGCACTTAAAAAGAGATTCTTCACGAAAAACTCAAACAAAACCATGCCACAAGCAGTCAACACAACCAACAAAACCAACAAAACCAAAAAACAATCAAACAACAAAAGACCACCGGCAACTTTCTTTCGTTAAAAACGCAATCATTGTTAGTGCGTTACGAGTTTCTACTTTAAACTAAAACAAACAAAAAATCAACTAATTATGTCAGTCACTTATTCATTAGTTTTTTTTTCCGCTTTTTTTCGAATGCCCTCTGGAAGCAAGCACACTTCGTTGAACCATGTTTGAAAGTTCTTGCAACGAACGAGGAGAGCAGTTAGTTTTCGAGCATAACTAATTATAAATTTATGCATCGCACTATGCGCTAATGCGCGCCCCGCATCGGCGAGGGCACGAAATATACCTAATACACAGGACTAATTGCATCATTCGCATGCAAGTTTTACAAGATACTTCGTTTTGCCTCTTCACTCTTTAGCCCGGCGCATTCACCATGAGCACTCGCGCGCGCCTCCGCCATCACAACCCCGCAACTTGCCCGTCGACTCATACAAATTGCAATGTACAGTTACACACCGTGGTGTATGTATGGGTAATCTACCGGTGCGTTTCATGTATGCCACTAGACGCTCACTTATTCTGTCTCGTTAACGCGGCACATCCGCGAGTGCGCAACAAATTGGCTTTATGCATGTGCTAACCTCACTTTTAGTAAAAAAAAACAAATGAAGAAATTAAAAAAATGTGAAATAAAGCCAGGGTTTTGAGAGGGTTTGGAATTAAATAAATTAAAGAAAGTTTATTACGACAAACTCATTATTTTAGTTTTGTTTAGTTTAGTTTAGTTTTGTTGAGTTGAGTAAATTAAAAACCAAATTCTATTCATGGTTTATAACTATAATTTAATTATTTTTCGACGGAGCTTTTTGACGGTTTTGGTGTTAAAGTTTCTAGCTCAAATTATGATTGATACCAAAGCGTTAATTTAATGTCGCGAATGACAGGAAGTCTATGAGTGCGAAAATATCACGTTGCATATCAATTTTACGCGAATTATTATTCACGTGTAAATGTCATTCAAAAATTGCACGAATTCTAAACTTATTTTCGTTATAGTTCGACGATTTTAAGTTTTTAATTTTTTTTTTTTTTATTTTTAAAATTTATCGATGGTTTTTATTATTATTGTAATTTTTTATGATTTGTTGTTTGTGAGTAATATAACATTAGTCTCTCTGCGAACGATGCAAAGTAGGAGGCGTGCGTGTTGTCGTAAAAATTAAATATTAAAAATTAGTCCGCCGGCCGCAATCCGGTCATTATTGCACTCGTTTCCGTCTGTAAAGCAAGCGGAACAGCAACTGAAACATGCAGGACTTTGCAGGACATGTAGGACATGTCCACATTAAAGCAAAACACCACCAACGGCACGAGACGAACGAGCATCGTGTGCAACCGCGCCATTTCCGTTCTTATTGAAAACACAAACAATACATACGGAAAAGCACAACGTTTAAAAATAAAATTTAGAATTAAAAGACATTTTTTATTTTACTAAGTAAAGTATAATATTTAAATGCATTTTTTTTGTTGATAGTCATGGAAACTGGGTACGATTGAAACATAGTATTGGTGTTTCAACCGTACACAGCCGATAATTTAATTCAAATAATTGTACAAACAAAATATGAATTTTATCAACTAACTAGTTAGTTACGGTCGAGTTTGCTATCTTGGAAAACTTTGAAAATTGTTTTGCGGTTTATACAAATAGACTGAACTCGACAACGATGTCGAAGATACAACATTGTAAAGTTTAGATGCTCTCGAAAGTTGTTTCTTATTCTATTATGTAAAATGTAATAAAGGTTAGACATAAAAGAAAACAAAACAAAAAAGCCCCACGCGCGCTGCAAATTGAAACGGATTTTTTTCTGGCTGCGCCAACAAGAATTATCGAGTTATCCGAGTGTGAAAAAAACCTTGTCGAACTATCGAACTTGTAATAATAGAACGAGAACGAATAAGGCCAGAAGGGCGGGTAATAAAAGAAACAAAAATTGCCGATAGCAAAACAGAAAACACAAAAAGCAACAACCAGGACAAGGCACAACGTATTTTTTTCTTGAGGTTTTCGTAAAACTTTGTTTTTTCGTTTGAAGATGTTATAGTTTTTCCGTGAACTCTCTTGATCGAATGATTATCTAGGATGTGACTAACATTCTACACTACAGAACTTTATTGGTATTGGATATTTTTGGTTTTGCTTTGGTTGGTTTGGTTGGTTGTCGACATAATTTTTCGCAATAGGTCGTCGAACAAGGCGATGAGAGAGTAGAGAAAATTCTGGAGGCATCACACACACGCGCGATTTTCCACTATGGTAGAATTTTGATTCAATTACACTTCGCTGCGAACACGTGCGGCATGGTAAGGCGGCGGGAATATCTAAGGACGATGCCTGGCATCGGTTACGGTAAGCTCGTTGAAGCAGAAGGACTCTCACTGACTCACAGCTACCACCAGAAAAGAACAACGTACAAAAAATAAAGGTGGCTCTGTGTTGGTAACAGCGTAGGTCTTCTTCGGTGGTTGGAAATGCAGACGAGGTATGCGTGTCTTCTAAGTAGTAACGATTGCATGCTTCTTGTGAGTTTTACAATTTTTACAAATTTTACTATTCTCTCCGGGTGCTATTTTTGCAATGCGTTACGTGCATCTCTGGAATCAAGCAAACGGTGTCGATGTGCACCTGCAATTTCTATTTTCTTTCACTTCGTTTTATCCTGTTTTTCGAAAATTTTCCTCGTGTTTCAACACGATATTCAACATTGTCTCATCGTATTTTTCCCTCAGTTTGTTTGCACTACGTTTCCCTGAGTTATTCTATAACAAAAATAATATTTTTAAATGTTAATTTTATAAAATTAAAATTTTTCATTAAAACAAAATAAATTTTAGCTGCAGACATTTTCATATCGTACAAATTAAATTATATTTTGATGGAAAATATTTGTACATTTGGTCGCTATTGCATTTATTAAATTATAACGAAATTTATTTGCGTTGTGTGATTTGAGTTATCAAAATAAAAATCTGGAACACGCGCATATATAAGCCTAGGATTTTTGAGGATTTTTTTTTCATCTGCGTGTTTTGCATGACCTCTGTCCTCCTATGTAAGCGATCGTCTGAACCAATTTCTTAGCAAACAATACGCAGCACAAGAAAGAGCAAAAAGCCAACGCGCTCGTCGTCGATATTTTATATTATATTTAAATATTTCGTGGTGTTTCTCAACATTGGCTTGGTTTTTCGGTGATTCCAAAAGAAGCAACCATGCATCAGTAAGAGGAAGAGGACGAAGAGAAGTGAGGAACGTTACCGAAAGGAAAAACCTCTTTTCGAAAAACGCGTGCGGCGGTAATAAATCAAACTTTCTCGGCGTGTCTGTTTGCTTGTGGGCGGTGGGTTAGAGTGAGTGCGAGGCAAAATTCGCGAGGTCGTGTGCGACAGACGGGACGCATTTGCGATAATTCAATTCGTGTAAAGAAAGCGCGGCGGCGGCGTGGAGGTGGCGTGCGACCGAAAACCCATTCGGCATTCTCGAAGTGTTCGCGCTGCGGATCTTTCTCTCTTTGGCAATCAGAATTAAAGATGACACCGATGCTTTTTTCTGCGGCGTGTCTCTTCTTCTCTTCTTGCGTTTGCTTTGGATAGTTTTTTTTTATTTGAAAACTAGAGCGTGTGCATTCGTTGCACGTGTTGTCGCTCGTCCTCGTTGAATGTTTGTGTGTTTGCGGAAGAACTATGCGGTGGTGTTTTTCAACGTTTTTTGACGTAAAGGTACCACACACCGCCGCACATTGCGAAAGTAGAAAGAACAAAGCGAAAAGTTTCCTCCGACGAACGGACGAGTCATGGCGCACGGTGTCGAATGGCTGAGAGTCGGTGTGTTTTTTTTTCTCTTCGTTTTCATCGTCCCAGGCTAACTCGATTGACTTGTTTAACTTGCCCGAACTGTTTTCATGTTGCTAATTGAGTGTACAACATTGAACATGATGAAGACGGCAGCAGAAGTAACGAATTTTTACGCGGTTTGTGTTTTTGTTTTAAATTCAATTACACACATCACATCAAATCTACAATGGGAAAGAAAGTTTTGACTGGGGCTGAAATTTTGTAGTAAATTTTCCTAACATTAATTTTCCAGACAAGCATTATTTAAACCTGTTGTTTTAATACACTTTTTGTTTGTTGGTGGTGTTCTTATTGTGCGGTTGAGCTGATAAAAATCAATGTTCGGTGAAAGCCGAAACCAAAGCCCTAAGAGAAATTCAACGCGATGGGTGGCGCGGCGGCTGAGGCGGCGGCAAATGAAATATTAAATTTGTTTGACTAAAACTTTAATATATAGAGGACGGTGAAGGAAAGGCGGTCACGAAACGACGGCGACGTGAATGATGAAATAAGTTTGCGATGCGTGTGATCGTCGTGGTGGAAAAAGCACTTTGAATCATAAAGACCCCTGGCTTGCTTTCAGCCATTGCATCTGCTTTTGTTATCGCCCGCTGGTCGCCATGAATGGCTAGCGATTTTTAAATCATTGTGGGCCGTAACAAAATTACAAAACGAACCACCTTTTCTTTTCTACCTTAAAATTTTATATTAAACCAGCAGAAAGAAAATTCATAATAGAAGGTTAGAAGGAAGAGGTGGTATAGTGTAGTGTGGCCTGGGAGGCATTTACATTAAAAAACATAATGGAGTTTTTCTAGTCAGGGTAGTATTCTGTCCCCTCTAGTTCCCACCATTAGTTGTAGGACATTGTCGTTCATTAGCGGAAAGAACGTGCTCGAGCGGCGGCCATTTTCTATTTTAAAGCAAACAATAACGACACACTAGGATACTAACTTTTTATTGTGTCAAGACTTTTTTATTTTGAGTTTTACTTATCGAAACTGTAATTATTTTATTTACATTTTTGAAATTTTACTTTTGTAACCCTCTCTGACCACATTTGGAGGACTTTGAAAAGTTAAAGTATGTGTCGAACACGATCATAAGTCATATTTTTTGCGCGCGTTTGGGTTGTACAAAAAATGTCGGAGATAAAGTGCTACCAAGAAATCAAATGGCCGATGGCGACGCAACGTGGCAGGATTTTCTGTGGGGTGCACTCACGCCAAGGTGGGCCGAAGCCATAAAAAATTGATATCACTGATTGTTCGCGGCCGTTCGTCTCAAACGACGCTTTCGTATATCGCGTCGCGTTTAAAGAGCGTTTTCTGATCGCACGGGACGCACGCGGCACGAACGAAATATACGAGCCGCCATTACTCACAAACTTATCCGACTGCGACCCCGACGCATTGGGGTCTCTGCATTCAGACGACGCCCTTTATTCGCTTTTAATTTTCGATTGAAACGAGAAATGACCTAATAATCTCTACGTTTTGTCATAATTTATTGTCCAATGTTATAGTTAGTTAAGGGGTGAGTTTTGATAAAATCAAAATTTCTAAACTTTTTTTGTTTCTGTTTAATTATTTAGTCATTTATTTCATCCGGATACAAATTATCTATATCTTTACAACTCTTTAACGAAAAGTTTTAAAAGTTTAACTAAAGTAAAAGTTTGAATTTTGTAATTAACTTGTTTGTGGTTAATAAATAAGTAGAGCAGTAAAGTTTTGGTGTGCTTCCTTTTAATTAAGAGCATTCTTCAAACTATTTGTATATTACGTTGTTTGGTTTGAAACTAGCATCGTTGTTAACTTTTATGATTTTTTCTTTCTTCCCTGTTAGCTTGGATTTGTTTGCAAAGTTTAATATTAGTTTGCAGTTAACGTTTTCGGAAGAAATGAAACATTAACGTTTATAACCGGAAAAAATATAATTATAATTTAAGGTCGAAAAGTGCATTTTGTAGGTTTTTCTTGGCGCACCGACCGCGACCGAAAAAGTTTCCGCGTAATTTGCCGTGCAAAATTGCTAAATTAATTGCTAAATATTTCATTTGAGGAATGAAGCAGTTAAAAGACGGAAAGTTTTTTAAAACCACAGGAAGTTAACAAACGTGAATGCAAGAACGGTTTAACAAAAATTAAGTAGAAAACTTTCTTAATTAATGAATATTAATCCCGAGTTGCGTATTTTGAATATTTTTGATCTAAAAATTAACCAAAAAAATTTTAGGATCTTATTTTATATTTATATTCGAAATTCTTTATTGGATTTTAATAAAACTGCTGCGGTTTATGGAAAGTTCGTATATTGTTAATAATAGTGACAGTTTTTAATGTTTTAGTAAAAAAATCTTGATTTTATTTTTTATTATTACACAAATTCATGTCTTTTCATATTAAATATTAAAATATAATATTATTGTTGATAGTTTTTGAGTGTAATAATAATGAATGGAAGCATAATAATGGAAAAACATTTATCCATGTTGTAAATACTGTAATATTTATGTATAAGTCATTCAAATTGAAAAGCTTAGCAGCTAAAAAGTTAAATATTTGTTTGTAAACAATATTCAGTGACACATTTTCGCAAATAATATATGAAAATACGCATATAATATATTATGAAACTCACCGAATTCACAAAGATTTATTAATGTTATTGTAACTGATTAATTATTAATAATTTTTGGTACTTTTGGCGACGCAATGGCGTCACTTCCGCACACGAATCGCATTTACCTAAATTTTAGGTTATATGTTAATACATTATGCACGTTATAATTGCCGAAATGCGAAATAAATTATTCCCTTGCGATTCGCACACACGCGAGAGGGATGAAGGGAGGATATGTCGACGCAGCGTCCATCGCATTACGCACCTCCACGTCTGACCGAATAATCATCGACGCGGGGTGCGCAAAGTACACCACACCGAAATTAATAATTCAAAACGCTTCATCAAATAACGCGTTGTGTTTTCATAAATCGGCGCATATGCCCGCAATTGGCCGCGTGGGCAGGGGTGGAAAGAGCCATTTTTATTCACGCTCTGCTTTGCTATCATGCAAATTTGCCTTTCGCATTATTCTGTAATTACAGCCGAATTCAAATTGAAATTTTCATATTTTCAAAAATTGGTCATGGTACTCGACAATTACGAAACAATTCATACTTTGAATGTTTCATAACAAAACACGTATTGTTATTAAAGGTTTTGACAGTTTAGGTAATGAAATATTTTAATCAGATTAGACAATTTATTGTTTTCTTTTTACACTCGAATGGATTTTAATCTTTTACGTAATAACCAAGCATATTTTCGTTTCGTAATTGCTTCGTTTCGATGTCTGTTCTGATCCGTATCG
>JARJDS010038911.1:0-28028 GCA_030264155.1 Atheta pasadenae | reverse complement strand
CGCTTCTTCTTCTGGTAAAGAAACTCTGGTGTAGTTGGGTTCACGAATATTGTTGTAAATGAATTTCTTAAAGTTTTCCGGTTCTTTTAACTTGTACGCAACGGGAACGGCGTGAAAATAGGCTAGATCTTGCACCAGAAAGCGGGAACTATCAAGGTTAAAACCTACCATTCGGTTCTCAATGTCGTAACCTTTAACTTTGATGTTTTCCAACAGGAGACAACATCCGTCATCGACTTCGGTCTTATTGGGATCCAAACTGTAGCGAGAACCGTAACATTTTGCGTAGGAATCGAAGGGTTTGCAGTTGTTCTTGCGTTGAAATTCCTGAAGAATTGGTACGATTGTTTTGTACAAAACAACTTCTTTCTTAAAAGTGACGCCGATATTGAACATTTGTTTAATAAATTCTGATGTTGGGCACATTTTGGCGACCAGGTGTAGTTCTTCGTTGGTGTTTAACACTAAATCAACTGCGAGCATTATACTGCCGTAGTTTTCACCAGGAGGAATTAAACTTTTGGTTTTACACGATTTAATTGTCGCACCATTAAGCATTGGAGCAATTAAAGTTGATAATTCCGGTATGGCGTCCATTTTTTTGTATTCTTCACTTGTTTTTGGTTGAAAATTTTAATTTATTGTTATGCAATTTAATATTTCAATCGAGATCGACAAGTTGTTGACACGATTGCTTTGAGTTTTCGAATGAGAGGGTCCCGCAGTTTGACTCTCGCACAATATCTAACGGCATCGATCCCACTTTTGCGCTTAAATATAATTTCGCTTAAATGATTGCTGGCTGCGCGACGGTGCGTTTTTTTGATGCATCATTAGTAATACATCACTTGAATATCCTCCTCAATGACGTTAGTTTAGAAATTAAAACCCAAAAATGTTTTGTTTTCGATTGTTTTTTTTTCTTTCCCGGACGCGTTACAGGACTTAGGAAACCACATTTTCAACTTCTTAAAATCGAGTTGAAAGTGATTTTACAATCCGCATTTGATGGCTATCGCGTTGGAATGAATAATTGGTGCAAAAAAGTCGTGACGACACGATCTACTGTGTGCGCTTGGCGGGTTACTACTTGTGATGCTGACGATTTTGAATTCAATGCTCGGTGTTGCATAATTTATGCAGTGATTCAATGCACTCGATATTGTAACACACAGCTTCAATCGATCTGGTGTTGAAGTTTGTGATTCGTTGCTTTTATGAATTGCTTTTCATCAAAAACTAAATGATCGTTTCAATGGAAGACTTTAATTATGATTTTAACGTTGAAATTGTTTCGAAATTGAGCGATGAATGAGTAATACAAGTAATAAGTAAAAAACGTAAAATATGAAATATGAAAACATATACCTATATAGCTAACTATAAGAACTATAATTTTGTACAAATGAAAAGTACGGTTTTTTGACATGTTTTTTAATGTCCACTAACGATTTATAATGATGTCTTCGGTTGTTTTTGGACTTTTTAGTCTTAGGTATACTTATCGGACAATAGCCCAACGTTCATGACCGTTATGAATAGATTTAAATTGAAGGGGCAAGCGACGAGCCAAAATTATTTATTTAATTCGATGTGTTGAAGTAGCAAATTGAATGCCAGTTGATTTTCACGCTCAATGATACTTACGCTACGTACCTACTTATATTCATTCTACTTGGCATAGAAATCTTATGTTATTTTTATATTTCGTATTTTATGTTTGTATTAGAAAATATTGACTTTTGGAGTATGTCATTAGCGAGTTGTTAAAACAAATATAACCTTAAAATAGTTAGCATTTGTTACTTCGAATTTTGTTGTGTTAAAAGTTACACAACTTGAATTAGAAAAATTCTCACTCTAGAGTTTTCATAAATTCCTGTAGAGAAAACTACACTCATGCTTTTGTGCTCATCTAAACCTATGAAATGTATATTTAAATTTTCATAGTGATCGTGGGATAAAATTGATAATATTAAAAATAAACCAAGTTTTGGTTCAGTTAAAAACATATAAAATATAAACAATTAACCCAATGACTTTCATAAATATCTACGTAATCTAAAACCACTCATAACTAATTTTATCTAATACTAGAACTTCATACTAAAACGCCGCAAAATAAAACATTTGGTGTGTTAGCAAAATTTAACAAATCAATCTTATTAATTGATAAGAAAATATCAGCAAAACAACTTTTTATTTATTTATTGTGGCTGTTTGATCTAATCCAAACACTTAAATGTTTAGAAATATTTTCTAGATTATCGCGACATAATGCAACAAAAGTTCAAGTTTCCAATGTTACACTGAATTGACCTTCACATAATTTTGTTTGTAATCAACCATTCTTATCAAAACTATGTAATTATTCTGTAATTATGTAATAATTCTTAAAAGCTAAAATTTAAAGAATAACCAAATGCAAGTCATGAAATAATGAAATATGGTAATAATTTTTATAGTTTGTAAAGTTTACAACCAATCAAGGTCGTTGTAACGCAGTTGGAAAACCAAATTATCCAGCTGTCAACTCGTGTCAACTAGAGTACAATGTCAATTTCCAACCGCCGACCAAACTACGCATAATCGACGGAACAACAACGACAAAAAACAATAGAACGCGGCTAACGACTAATTTACTGTAAATAATAAATAGCGATAGCAATTAGATGATTGCTTGCAATTTTAAGTACACCGCAACACATCATCATCAATTATTGCAATGTTAATGATTAGATGTTATCCACGAGTGGTTGCGATTATTCGGGATTATTAAATACATAAAACTTTACATAACCTTAAAATTATTAACAGTCGCATTCATTAATTTCAATGAATTTGAATGAAGCTTAATTATTTTATTGCAAATTGCTTGAATAAATACAAAAATATTATTGAAATTTAGATTTTGTGTGGTTTTGAATGACAACACAATGAATATACAATGAAATAATAATAATGGAAATGGGCAAATGGTTATTTAATGACTTCCATATGTGTATGATGAGTAAACACACTCAAACTATTTTTTTTTGATTCTTAATAACTACTCATAACTCGTTTGTGATTTGCATTTTATTTAGTGATTTATTTAATTTTTGATATTAAAATTTACCAAAAAGAATTTTAAAATACGTTCAAGTTATTTTTTAACTAAAAAATTTAATTAAAGCAATATACAAATTAGTTAATTAGATTAGCCCAGGGTTAGCCTGACTTCCCTGAACAACTATAAGTGTTGTTGCAATTTATAATAAACACAAAAACCAAATATATTTTTTAAATTATTAGATATTTGTAACCTAGGGCGACACCTAGTAGTTATAAAATAAACTTACACCCAAGTTTACATTTTTAAATCGAGCTGAGGTGTTTTCAGTTTTACTATTTTTATAAGTAATGATTGATGTACTTATTTTTCATTATTTCAAGGTATATTTAAGTTTATTTGAACATTTTATATTATTTTAAAGATTTAACAAGTTTTTTTTCAACTATGACCAGTAGATGTCGGTATAAGTAAATAAAAAACGTTAAAATTTAAAAATTAAATCTTGAAATCTATATAACAAATTAATTTTTTAGAAATAGTAATTTTTAAATATTTTAATTATTTATTGTTTCATTATACTATACAATTTTACACTTTCAAACACATTTCTAATATTTTAAGTTGTAAGTAAAAATTGCGACATCTATTAGTAGAAAGGTAATCCTAAATAAATAATTTTACAAATCTGCAATCATAGTCTATGTCTGCAATTTGTTGCAATTTGTATACTACTAATATTACTAAACACAACTAGAGGTCATCCGCTGTACAAAAACTATAACGTATGATATTTAAATATCTACAAACAATTAAAAAACATTTAAAACATTTTTACAACAAAATTAAACAAATCTTGTTTCCTTCCTTTTTTGTTACTAATACATCGTTTTAGAATATACATTTCCTGGAAATATAAAAATAAATAATGATAACGAGTTCCAAGATTTGTAATCTTATTTGCACGTTACACACAGACCGTTGTATTTATTTTTACACTACTTGAGTCGTGTATAACAACATCTTGCTTGAGTAATAAAATGTCGGTACTTTAACCGTTTTTGGCAATTCGTAGCAACACCTTTCAACAATTCTGTTGAATTTACTAAACAAAATACGCTCGAACTATGATTTATATCAAGTTACAAATAAGTCTACTAAGAAATTCGGCAAACAATAAATTTAAATCCACTTTGATCCATGTGTAAATGTATAATCTAATCAATTTTCAAGTGATTCGTTGAATTTGCATGGAATTATTTTCACACCTACGTCCGCCCAAAACATTTACAACTCAGTTCTCTACACGTCTACAACGACAACAATTCAAATGTTTTTCTTCAAGTTGCAGTTTAAGTTAAATAAACTTCTCTTACTATCAATGTGTTTGCTGTTGTTTGTGAAGAGTATAAACTCAACGGGATGTCTCAAATCAATCGTTGAATGTTTGCGAGATGATCCGGAAAACCTAACAATTGTTGTGAATGGCACCAAAGGAACCCTGAGAAACAACAGACCGATCAATGTGAATACTAATAAAGCGATTATAAAACTGGAAGAAGGTGTACATTTGAAAAAATTAAAAATTATAAATATGGGTCCGAATATTACCACATTGGATAAAGAAATGTTTAAACATATACCGGAAGTGGAAGTGATTGATTTGTCAAATAATCATATTCAATGCTTTGACAGTGAAGTGTTTATAAATGATGATTTGCCAAATTTAAAACATTTGAATTTGCAAAACAATCATTTAAGTGAAGAAATGAATGACACTTGGACTTATTTGGAGAGTGAATTGGAAAATCGTGCACCGACTGCAAATCATGTTCATTTGGGTTCGTTGTCCACGATTTGTGTGGGTGTTATTATTATATTTGGAATTGTTATTATTATTGTTAAAATGCGCATGCGAATCGTGTGCAAGAAGAAGGTGAGGGCTATAAACATGCATGGAGGGTATGAGTTGACTGGAATGATTAATGCTAATCAATTACAAGGGCTTATGTATTATAATGGAGGAACTCCTACACAGCAATTAGTTGATATTAGTTAGTTATTAACGTTAGTAATTATAAATTACACGAGTTATAATTGTGTACAGAATATCGCAATTGTAATTGTAAACAAGATATTGTACAAGTGCGATAAGAACAACAAAATAACTGCCGTACTGTGATCTAAAACTATTTGTTTGTGAGGTTTATTATTAATCCACACGTGGTTGTTTGTTTTGAAAATTATGATTAAATTATTTTTTTGTTTAATTTTATTTTAGTTTGTATACGGGTAGATTATTATAATGCAATCAAACAAAAAGTAAAAATCAAATCAATTGTTTTGACTTTTATTTATTGTTTGTTTTTATATAGATATAAAAATGTAATCTTTAATTGTGCATTCTGTAAATAATATCATGAAGATAACTGCAATTTTTTTAAGTATTTAATTCCGTCTCCGAGTGGTTTATTGATATTATATATCGTGTTTGTATATTTGGTTGCCTATTATTTTGATGAGTATTCTATAATTTCTAATAATTTTGAAATGTTTAATTCTTGATTTTACCAATGTTCTCTTTAGAACGTCTCCCCTTTTTCGCAACCATTGTCCTCAAATTCCTCCTCAAATATACCCTCAACACAACTCTCATCTCTGCCTTCGTTTTCTTCGGCAACCTCTCGCACTTCTTATTCAACAAGATACTTACTTTACCTCCAGATCCCCTTTCTTCCTAACACTACACTCCTTACCATTAAGACGTTTTCTCTGATCTATACAAATCCTCCCCACATTGACCATATACCTCTTCTTCTTTTAAACTCAACGCCCCTCCACTTTCTATTGACCAAGACGACACCTCATTCGTTTAAGTTACCTCAACTCCACCCCTTCCTGAACCAGATCCTTCTCATTCTTTATCCCCTAAACAAATCTTCTACTCTTCAACCCTCAGAACTTACAAATATCTACAAATAATAATTTGTTGCAAATAAACCAATAACTCAATTCCAAACATGGTAAATTATTAACATAAACACCCTTTATTGTCATTAATAAAAACTATCATCTAACATCTAAAACTTAACACTCGTTTCATGTAAAATTTTCATGGCAATTTTATTCTAAAAATTTTAATAATTGAGAATCACTTATCGAGTAATAACTAACTAAATCGTATAAATCCAGATATCCAAAACAACTCAAACATTTCAAATCACTAGAGCGCGTTCAACAAAATTCCTTAAAACATTTTATTTTATTTCTAGCAAAGAAAATCTTAAGGACTAAAAAACTTAAAACAAAATAAAATTTATATATACAAATACTCAAATCGCAACTTAACACTAACATAACACTGCAAATGTTGCAGCTACACTAATAAACTATGCTACATCAATCCAATCAATTCTCATCAAACGAAAGTCGGCTGCACTGTTCGCAATTCGCGCGTCTTCAGAAAAAGTCCCACATACACCCCCACCATCACACCAATTGCAACAGCCACTGCGATAATAATCAAAGCAACAACCACAAAGGCAAGCCACGCATTATCCAACCATTGTACATCTTCATCGATTGGCAAACTATTCGTTTTGTTTCTACTCGTAGTATCTTGAACCTTCGTCAAACTTAAATTCTTCATTGTTGTCGTAACAAACGTATCTTCATTGATGTCACACTTTTCTTTATACAAATAACCTCTTGTGTGGTTAAACAACTTGACATCAATATTATTCCGGTTGTTGCACATTTCATCAACGACGATTTTGGGTTGGTTGTCCAACGCCCATCTGTACAACTCCACCGTGCTGCAATTACAAGCCCATGCGTTGTATTGCAAAACCAAAGAAATCCCTGGATTGCGATTAAAGATTTCTGGTTGTAAATACACTAAATTATTGACTTGGAGGTTAAGATAACTTAACTTTGGTAGGTGTTTGATGTTTTCTTTTGTGAACGTTGATAGTTTACAGAAGGATAAATCTAAGTGTTGTAACGAACTTGATATGATTCTTGGTGTGTTGTATTGGAATAGATTTCCTTGTAGGATTAAAGTGTGCAGACGTGGATTTGATTTGAATTGTGTATCTGGTATCAAATCCATGTAGTTATCTGACAGATTAACGTATTCCAAATTGATTAGTTTGGTAAAAGCTAATTCACTGATCAAGTAAATGCTGTTGGTGTTGAAGTACAAGAATTGTAATTGTTCAATGCCAGTCCATGGCAATTCATCTTCCAACTCTTCGATGCGATTGTTTGATAAGTCTATAATGTTCGCGCCTTGCACGTTTTTGAGCTGGGGGATGGCGTCGAGGTCGACACCGGCACAATTGATTTCGATGCCGGTGCACGTGCAGTTGCGTTCACAGTTGAGCGACGCGCCCAGCACGCCTGTGCGTCGCACGAGCACCAACGTCACGAGGACGATGCTCACAATTGAACGTTTCACTTTGCCCTCCATGTTATCATTATCGTGATTGATCCACAATTTACCTAAAGCTAAAACAGAAATTATGGAATTAAATCGGGCATATTCAGATTGAGGTTATGAAACGTCTTTAACCTCAATTAATTTTTGTATCTACAATTTTAAATACTAAAATAATTAAAACCACATGGTTGACATATGGTTAGAAGGTTAATTTTAACTGGCAGTTAATTTTGAATGGTACGCATGATTTTTTGTTTGACTCACCTGAAAATTTTGCTTTTTTTGACAGCGCTGGAACACAGACATAACGGAACGCGCTGGCAACACACTTCTAGCAAGGTAGAAAAGCAATAGTGATATCGATACTGAGTTATCTCGAAAGTCTAAAATTTTATTTACTTACGTTAAGATAAGTTATTATATGATGTGCGCAATCGGACGCTTGAGTCTATTCGATTGATCGGTAACCAATTGCATCCGGCGCATACCTGCATCCAGCACTACAATATCTTTGATTGCTTTAGATGACATATTAAAATATTTTGTTAAAATTTCCAGAAAGAAGTTTGTTTTTAGTTTCTAGAAATAAAGTGACATTGCAAAACTTTGTCTATGATTTGTTATATGATTTATTGTAATAATTCCAATGATTATTGGGTGATAACAATCGTTTGTTATTATCGATTGTTTGATTGGTTTTACCGATAGAGATTCATATCGGGTTTTACTAATTATAAATACGCGTGGTGTTCCATTGGTTCCAAGAATTGTACTTAGTCAATTCGAGTGGAACTGATTTATAATTGTCAACAATTGATTATATATTTTGAGGTTAAAAATACATAACCTTAGTTTAAAGGGTTTAAAGGGCAAAGTTATTTATAGTTTTGTTTGTTTTTGTTTAAACCAAACTAGTTATAAAAATATAATGTCGTTAAATTTATATGAAAGCAATTAATTAAATGATTTAAATTAATTTTATGTAATTTGGGTTGCATACATTAAAAAATTATAAATTTTAATTTTTTTTATTTGCTTAAAAAATTCTTCAGAGTCATAAAAATATTATGTTGTTTGATTTTTAGCAAAAAATTACTTTGAAAAAGTTCAATTGTTGATTTTACTACAGCGCTAGTTAAAGGATTAAAACGCTACTCAAAACTTTAAACTCTCATATCTCAAAACTGTATTTTTTAAATTGCCGGACAAATAACTCTAACAATTTTCAATCGAATGATTTGATATTTGGTGTATATCTTGGAATATAAATTGTCTATAAATGTATGTAAGCTTTTGTTTTTATATTGCATAGTTCATTTGTTATTAACAATTATCTGACAATTTTAAGACAAATTTTTTACTTTTGAGTAGGTTATTGACATTGTTCATAACCTATTGTGTAACCTTGTATTAAATGCAAAATTGTATTGTATTGTAATTCATAAGGGCGCTCGTTCAAGTTAGACGCCATACGCAAATCGCAACATTTTGAGATGGCACTTCAAAGATACCAGTTTATAGCAGATTTATCACGCGAAATACAAATGCAAAAGTTCAAAACTTCAATTATTTTGATACAAAACACAAACAAAGCGTTCAAGTACTAAAAACTATTATTTTTTTGGTATGAACTAGAGATAGTTTTATGTTTTTCTATCACGCGTACAAGCAATGCGATGTATTCAAACTTACGCATGCGCAATTGTTAGTCACGTTCTAAAAAAATTCAAACTTTTAAATTTTACATAAATATTATTTTACACACTTTACTTTTAACTTAATATGGTGATAGTTTTACGTAATAACATAATTTGAATCCTTAAATCTAAAAAAATGATCTCTAATGATAACAATGGACTCATTTTTTCATTTCTTTTTAAATCACACGGGATTAACTACTTAAAGTATTAAACTATTAACGTATTAAAGCGTTTAGTTATTTATATAACTAATATCTAGATACTTAATGAGTGCAATTAATAAAAAAATAATTACTTTTAATTTGAAATGTGTAACTGAATGTCTACGACTATAATATTAGCAATAAATAATGACAGCAATAAAAGTAATCATCAATACTTAGTAATCTATAAAGAATTATCTATAATTTTAATTATTTGTAGAGAATATTAAAAAAAATGATATTTAGTTTAATAAAATTAAAAATTCATAAAAATATTTATGTTTTGGGAGATAATAATCTTATAATTTAATTATATTATGTATTAATTCCGTATTTGACACGAGTTTTGATAAATGTATTGTCTAGTGTTCTCTAGTTATCTAGTTCTAGTTTTGGAACAAAGTTTAGCAAAAATGCATATTGCGCACGAGTAATTAACGTTTTGATTGTTATAACAAAACAAATCGATTGTTTGAGTACAATTGAGTACATTAATTTATAAATAATTTCTATTGTAATATTACTAAGGGTTTACTTTTTAATTATTACAAATGTAATGCGTTTGCGGTTATTATTTATTTTAATTTTTCGTTGCAATTCTTTCTTTCTTTGCGTGTTTTTGTGTCATAATTAGTAATTAAATAATTGGAGCAGTAAAAATATTCACTTTATTCTTTAATTTGCAATCATTTTTGTTATTACATTATATAATATTTAAAAAAATAATTAGTTAGATATTTGCAATTATATATTGCAAAGTTGAATAAGTTTGAGGTTTATTTTGTTCATTTTTTATTGTGAATATATTTAACGATAATTAAATGAAACATTTTTTAATAACTGATTAATTGTGGTTTTGGAAATGTTTGAAACTTGTAATTTTATTTTAAATTTTGTTGTATGTATGCAACCCAAATAACATACAATTAGTTTTTAACGCAATAAATTCGTTTTCAACCGCTGCAATTATATTGCAATGATATTTATATTATAAGATAAAACAATAAAGTCATTATTATCTAAAAAATCGGGCAATCGGGCAACTAACACTTGAATTGTTCTAAGGCCAATGAAATATTGTTATTGGAATTTCCATCTTGATTTTAATACAAAAATTATGATATCTTGCATCTGATTGGATCAAATGGAGTCAATCATGAAAAAAACTTTCTGGAAATGATTAAATACATTGTCAAACTTTAGTCGGTGTAAATCAGTGCATCGAGTAACTTTAATTTATATTTTTTTTCTAATACAAAATAAATAATGGAAGAACAATATCGTAAGTAATTTATTAGATACTTTGTTTAAATATTTTTTATATCTAACAATTTCTCACTAAAAATAGATATTACTAGTTTATAGTTATTTTGTAGTGATTTAATGTCAAGTGACGTCACAAAACGTTGTAGGTTATGGTAGTGGTTGCTAACTTTGAGGTTATACCTATAATTTTAAGTCATAAACAATTGTGCGTTATTAACAATAATCAATGATATTATTATTATTATAAATAAAACGCTTGACACTAGTATACTTATATTGCGCATCATTAATAATTCGATTTTTTTAATTAACAAGTGTAGCTTTATCAGTTATCAGTCTGGATGGATGTTGGTTGTTAGCTCGTTACACATCTATTACTGGTCGAAAAAATCGCGGTTAGTGAAACGATTCATGTTATCTTGTTTTCATGTTATTGTTTTATGAGGTGCAGCCAGAGCCTAGGTATAAGTTTATAAACAGAACGGAATCAACAAATTAGAAAAACCAGCAATAGATTCAAGCGTAATTCTATCAATTACGCTCGGATACTGTCAATATTTACCAAGCTTTGTGAGTTAATTCATTGAGACATGAAACATTACAGATTGGAAATATTTAATTGAAGTTATCTACGTCAATGCGTCAATTGTTTCCAATCCTTTAATGAATGGAAGGTGAACATAATATTGAATAATAGAAAATTAAAAAAGTTAAGTAACGCCATCTACAAATTTGGTTAATATGTATGCAACCCAAAAAACATCAGAATTATATTTTTAAAAGAGAGTTTGTTATGTTTTAAAGAAACTTAAATGTTAAATTTCACAATTTGTCTTGAAATTATTAACAAATTTAGCGTTACAACTAAAAATTTGCACCATCACGCAGGTGTTACAATTTCTACTTCTGTTACTATTACTAGAAACTGATATTATTATTTAATTTAATTTTTGTGTTATGTATTACTACATATTGCAAAATTTGCAACATTTATTTTGAAGTAGCATAAGGATATTTACCACATTTGAATTTTTATCGTTTGCTAACTTAACCTAACCTAACCCTGTAGTAAAGTACGAAGTTCTTTGAATTTTAAATTGAAAAACTAGATTATTTCTTTTTCATGCTTAGAGTGTTTTATTTGTTGCGGTTTTTGTGTTTGGTATTTGATTTAAAGCCGCATTGAACTATTACGTTCGGTCTGGTTGAATTGGAATTAGATTGGACGGTCCATACTGATTTACTCATAAGTGGGGTCAGTGTAATGTGGTAATGTAACAATGTTAGCATTGCGCGTATGAGGAAAAGACATAAATACGATGCTCTAATAAATTTACACATTTTTGCTTGAATTATATGTTAAAGTTGTAACAGATTTCGTAATACTCGTATTGTACTTAAAGATTATTTTATACACCATGTTTTATATTGCAAAAAATACATTTAGTTTTGATTTGCAACATTATTAAATAAAAAATTTAAAAAATTTGGTTAAATTAAAGTCACGCCATCTGTGTACTAATAGTGAGTGCTTAAGATTGTTATAGTATCAACGTCGTTGAAAAAACTCAACAACTGAAAAAAAACAAACAAAAACAGAAAAAAAAACAAAGAAAATTAAAAATAACCTCAACAATTTTTATTAAAAAAAATAACAAATAGAAATGTAATAGTATTACGCCATCTACAATTGAAATCTATTAGCAGTTTTAGTAAAATACCACAAGACTGCGTTACTTGTCACTAAAAGTCAACTAATGCATTAAATAATTAAAATCATAAATAAATTAATATATTATATACTTGTTGCAATTTACAATTCTTTTTGTTCTTGATTAAAATCAATCAGTTCTCCTTGACTACTAACCTAGTAAATGCAACGACGCTCACGAAAATGAAAGTAATAACAAGACAAGACAAAAAATAACAACTCCGGTTATTAACTTCTGCTCTCTTTTGTTTTATCGTAGCGTAAGTCAATTACTCAGTACAATTAACATAAATAACAACACTGAGCACATGTTAAGCCAGCTTAAACTTGTGGAGTTTAACTTGTGTTGACTTTGTCAGAGTCTGAAACGAAATGGAAACTGTGAAACCGAAACTGAGTCGCAAACCAACTGTCTGTGCTTATGCTCAAGTCGACATCGTGAAGGAGAAGTGTTTTAATGTTTTAACTTCCAGTTAACCGGCTTAAGCCCACTTCTCGAATGTCTCGCACCATGGCGACGACGACGCAACTTCTCCAAGAAGCAGCGTAGAGTATAAAGTAAAAAGTAGTGGGACTATAGATTTTTAACCACCGACTTGACTACACATTTCGTAAAAATTCAAATTCGGTGTGTGCCGTATCACGAGTATTACATCTCACCGTCGGTGTTAAGACGCTTTACTCGTCGCTCGGCAGCGGCGTCGCGACGATGAATACAGTAAACAAATAAACGAAACAGTGCAATTATAACCTAATAATAAATCAAACAATTTTTGTTTTTTGGAAGAAGTTGTGACTCAGTTTAAAATTTTAAACTTTAAAATATTTATTAAATTTTGTGTGTTTTGTTGTTAATTTATTGATTAATTTGGTAAACTTAAATATGGAGAAGTTAAGCGAGGGTGATGAGTACCAAGATGTTGTTTCTGAAGAGATACGTAAATTTGGATTGGCCAAGATGAAGTTTCATGACAATACGACTTTCTGCCCTAAGGATATTCCGTCGATTTCCGAATATTTGTCAGGTATGTTGAAACAAAACACAAAACAAACGAAACAAATGAAAATCGTTGAAAAAAATAAACAAACGTGAGACGTTTACAAAAAAACAAAATCGGTTATCTTTCTAAGAAACCTAAAAATTTAAAATTAATATCAAATATAAATAAATGTAACACATTGTTGTTTTAGTTTTATTTGATGTCGTGACTTTTCTTCCTTTTCTTGTTTTCGTATTTTTTTCCATTATTACATTGAAACTTTCACTTTCCGTGTGTCGAGAGCAGCAGAAAGACGCGAATCGCAATACCACGCGCGCGTTGCAAAAATGTGATTTTCACTTTCATGCGGAATAGTTCTTTACTTTTGCCATATTCACTTTGTATATTGTAATGTAACACATATTTACTTTACCATCCATGCAATACTGGTTATATACTAACGAATTTATGCACATATAGGACTTAGACTTCATTTTGTGATTTACTTTGATTTGTTTTATGATTACTTTGAATTTACGCGTGCGCTACTTTAAAGTAACACAAATGTTGTATTACAACTTAAGAATTACGGAAAAAGATACAAAGAAATGCATGATAAATGCGGTAAATATTAAAATATTAAATAAGAACGAATATAAACTTAAGCAGAATGAAATAGTTCGAAGTGTTGCATGTCAAATATATATTGTATGGAATTAATTATTTATTTATAAATTGAATTTAATGTTTTAGTGTTGCATTGTATTGCAACTATTGAAAGTACGTTGCACATGGTTTATTTAGTTTTATGAGACAATAGAATAATACATTTTAAAATTATAATAATTATTATAAACAATTGTGGTTTATAGGAATTGAATTATTAATTTTAAAATATCAATTGTTTTTTGTTATAATGATGCAGAAATGAATTCTGGATTAAAGTAAAAGCATTTGTTTTTTTTAATAAATCGCGTTATGTTGTTAACTTTTAGTTAGCAAAATTAAACAAATAAAAATTTAAAAATAAAATTGTTAAAACAATATGTTTAAAGTAAATATTTGTTCATTTTATCTTTAATTTTTTTAATTTTTATACCTTTATACTTAATTTATTAAAAATATTTAAATTGTAATGTAGGCAACCCAAGTTACTTAAATCATTAAAATGTCAAAATTAATCTGTGTTTTAATGATTTAACTAATTATTAATTGTTCAATACACAAATAATTAATAATAATTTATTTACATAAACAATTTGTTTGTTTTTAGTGGTTATTTGTTGCTATTAACATTAGTATTGTGTGGAAATGTTCACAAAAACAACAAATTAGAAAAGAATTGCTAAAGTTCACATAAATTCAAATTAATTTTATGTTTATTATTGCTAAAGTGTTTTTTGTTAAAAGTAGGTAGCTAAGCCTACTACTTGCTTATAATGTTAAAATTAATTGCTATACAACAGTAATTAAAAGTGTTTTTTGTGTTTTGTGCAATCAAAAGATTAATTTTGTTTGAAATACACTTAGGAACAATTGTTACTATTCACAAGGTGAATTAATTAATTTTACACGTGTTTTGAGGTTAAAACACCATAAATATTAAAGGAAAATTAATTAGTATTGTTCTTCATAAATTATGACTTAAACATAATTATGTTTTTTTATCTTAACCGAACCTAACCTAAAAATGTCATAATATCTATTTCTAACCTCAAAAAATGATCGAATGAACTTTTGCGAAATGCATTTATGTGACATGATTTTACCGTTACTTTCAGTTAGTTAAGTCTAAAAACAGTTAAACCGCTTTGAACACCAACAGAAACACCAAACACGTCTAGATGTTTTGACTTTTTGAGTCTCGAGTTCAAACTCGTTGACCACATGACCACATTACTAATACAATTTGCTTAATACTTAACATAAACATTAATATTACTTTTGCTTTGGCTTCTCTTGTGCAATTTATGACCCAATTTAAAGCGCCAAAATGCCGAAATCAACGAATTAAAAAAAATTACAAAAAAACAAGAAATGCGCAATAATTAATTATCTCACACCCGGTCAGTGGCACCGAACGCCGAAACTACGTTTTAGTTGTGGATTAAATTTCTTCATTCAACATTCTCGGTTTGTTAATTTAACACTCGAATTTAACCATGGCAACTTTGCACATGTGTTTAATGTGTGTAAAGTTTCTAAAAAGTTTCGTGTCCGATCGACGAGCGCCTTGACCTAGGCTGTGGCCGCAATGACTTGTTGTATTGTCGAAACCTTCTCTCTCAAAAGTCTTTCATAAAGTTACAGTCGAATCGAGAAAAGTCACCCAGTGCAATATGTGCGAGTATGCCGTTATTTCGTCATTGAATTCGACCATTCGGTAAATGGAATTCGATGCTTTTTGAGGCGTTTGAGGCCTTTGAGTCAGAATATCATGGGCGAAGTGCGCACCAGCACGTCGATGATGATGTTGATGATGAAATTTTCACTTCACATGGTTTCGTTTGGGTTTCGACGCGTGTTGTGAAGAAATTTTACGTTCAGTCAGTCATTGCCAATTAATTCTTGTGTGTAAATTATTGTTAATTTATAAGCAAAACACAACACAATGTAACATTCAACAAAAACATTAAATTTGTTAATTTTAACAAAAAATTGAAAGTTTTTTAAATGAACAAATGATATAAAATAAAACAATTAAGTTAATTGTTTTCGCACATAGAGAAAATAACAAATGTTTGCTAGTTTCGAATGTTTTGCAAATTGTATTGTAATTTTGGAGTATAGTTTCTCAAAGTTAAACAAAATTAATTAAAAGCAAAGAAGATTTCAGTTTCAATAAAACGCGTTGTTTAAACATTAACTTTCTTGTGAATTCAAACAAAATTTTTTGTTAAGACAATAAG
The DNA here is from genome assembly GCA_030264155.1 of Atheta pasadenae. NCBI lineage: Eukaryota > Metazoa > Arthropoda > Insecta > Coleoptera > Staphylinidae > Atheta > Atheta pasadenae. The sequence goes on along the minus strand of JARJDS010038911.1, from coordinate 11,766 downwards.
CATTATTAATTTCTGCGATAAATTTTGCATTGGTGATCAAGATCTAAAATACAAAACTTTCAATAAATCATGGACTAAACGTCATGGACGTCAACTACTATTCTCATTGTTTTAACGTAAAACTTCTGTTTGCATTGCAAGAAAGTGAATGGTTAGGCAACGTCATTTTTTTGCAGACTTTGCAGACAACTAACGATGAAGTAACGTTTAGAGTTTGTTAGAATCTGCACAGTTAAATAGTGTAAACAGTAAATAGACTTTAAAGCCTGTAAGTGACAGTAAAATAAGATAGTAATTTTAGCAGTAGCTATTCACTGTGAATAGCTGAAGTGAATAATAATAAATATGCCAAACGTTGTCTTTAGAAATGTCAATAAATCGTTCAAAACCGTACAAAATCATGGAAAACAGGTGGAAATTTAAAATGGATTCAAATGGATTATATTGAATGATATACAGAGTGTAAAATTAAAATTCGTTTATTGCCACAAACAGTTTGGCCACCCCTAGTTAATAAAATGTTGAATTTAGAGTTGCCTATAGTAAATTTAAAATTTGAGAACTTAAAAAATCAAAACAAAAGAATAATTATATTAAAAATTCAATTTTTATGTAAAATATAAAACAAATTCTATTGATTTTATTTAAAATTAATTCATATTTAAAAATTTTAACGTATAAATTTGAGAAGTTTCTTAATACCAAGTGAAATCTAAAAACAAAAGACACGCTAAATTATTTATTTAATTTAAATGCTTATCTTACATCTTTCAACACCGATTGTGACATTTGCATGACATTGAAGAGTACATCCAACGTATCCTACTAATCCTACTTACATATTATACATTGTATCAACTCATAATTTATTTACCAAATGTTTAGTGTATACTTAAATCAATTGTTTATTTAAATGTTTTTATATTTTATTATTAACATTAAATGTTAACAGATAATAAATTAAATTATTAAATTAATTTATTTAATCAATAAAATTTATAAATATAAAAAGTTCAGGTTAAGAACATTTTTAGTTTTAAGTTTTATGGTTGAAGTCTAGTTTTATATGAACGCTTAAAGTAAATTTAAGTCTATTGCAAAAGTGAGTAAGATAATTTACATATCCAGCTTGATGCTTGATGCTTAATGGTGTAATTGACCCAGTAAATATAAATAAAACTAAAAACTTCAAATAAGATTTGAAATCTTTACTTGATTTTGCAATTCACTGCACTTACCTACCGTTTTGTACCTACATCAAAGTTTAAAGCGGTCACAAAATTATAAGCAACAAATAAAATGACATAATTTAAGAGTTTAATGAACCATGCACATATTAATCACAAATTAAAATGTTGAATTTTAAAGTATTTATGAATCAAACCTTTGATGACACCTATCGGTAACTTTTTAACTAAAATTCAAATTGCTATTATGTTTTTAACGTCACTAAAGTTGCCTACAGTCAAATTATATTCAAAACTGTAAAATTCGTTTTATTTAGTCAATTTAACAACAAAAATTAAACAATTTAGACTTTAACATATCTTGTCTTGTAAATCAAATAAATATAAACAAAAGTAATAAATATTAATGTTTACTTTAGTCATACTTTCATGGAACTTTGCAAAATGTGTCATGAATACCTAAATAACATTCTAACTTTAACACTTTAAGGCAAACCATGATCGTGCGCAAGAACGTGTAACATTTACCATTTTCTGAATAGATCAGAAAGTGATACATTTAATGAATTATTCATAAACGTGTTAAGTCTAATTTTATTTTGCTTTCAATTGAATTTAAGAGTTAATTTATCGAGTTGTAATGAAATTATTCTGTTTATTCATTTTATTCATTGTCAATATCAATTGTTATATATTAAAATAAAGTTTACACACTTGAAAATAACTGGTTTAGAAATATTATTCATTCTTACTCTAAATATTAAACTTTTACTTAAATTTCTTGCAAAGTTTGTGCGAAATTATTAAATAAAAGTAAAACTAAACGAGTTAGACACACTTATACGAAATTTAATGTGTATTAGGTTGTGAGAAGTAAAAGTTTTAATTTGTACAATGATATTTAAGTTAATTAAAATGCAAAACTTCAAAATTCAACTTACGTAAGTTGAATATTTCCGATTGTTGCATTTTAAATTAAATCACCAAGCAGTAATTAACTATTTCATACCTTGCAACACCGAAAAAAAACAATTAAAAACAAATTTGTTGTTTAAATATAGCTCAGAGCGACATCTATCTATTATAATATGAACTAATAGTTTGATACAAAAGTTGCCTATATTAAATTTTAAAATATAAAATTTTTAATTTTGTTATTGTTATTTGTTTCAGCAATAAATATCTATGGCATAACTCTATTGACCTTAGGAGGCTTTGCTGTTATTCTCGTGCTGGTCATCTTCATAGACACACTGAAATACATCATGAAGAATTCGTCGTCACGAGTGAAAGCGCACTCAGCGTTCGTGATCGGCGTATATCCGGTAAAACTCAACCAAAACTCAAATCAGGCATTATTATTATTATTACCTTCATTACTTACATAACAAACTATCATTTCCCCTAGATTTCAGTTCCATAATGTCTTAGTGTGTTATTAAATCGCATAATCAATTTGTTTTATTCATAAATTCAAAAAAACTTAAATCAAAAATGCAACAAATGCAATAACGATGAAGTAATTTAATAGGAAACTTTATTATTTTATTAATATACGTAGAAAATGTTAATACTATTAACTTATGCAATAACACACAAATATTTAATTCTTATTTTGCTTGAAAACAGAATTTTTGAGGTTAAATTACACATATTTAGTAATTTTTTTTTTAAGAAGTACTTGAAATAATTAATAAAAACCTAATGAAGGAAGTAATTTTCTATAAGTGAAGTTGTGTTTTGCGACACTTGTAACTCAGTTTATGTCATTTATGTCATCACAAGTCATCGCCAAACATCACCAGACATCAAGTCAACGCATATCATTAAACCGCAATGACGACATGACATCTTTTGTCCATTGGAGACAATAATTATTTGCAAAAGCATTGCAAAGCGTTGCACAGCATTGCAAAGTGACATAAGAATTTAATTAGCGCTCAATTATCATTGCCAGTTTCGTACTAACTACTGAATTATCTAATGTTAATTAGCATAATACAATGCTTTTATTTATTTTTTCTTAAAATTACTTAACTCATCATTAACTAATTGAGGTTATGATCGCGGTTAGACAACATTATAGGAAGTTCATTTTCATTTAAGATTATAACCTAACATTTCTTAACCTTATTAGCTATTATTTTAAATATTAATTCTAATTTTATAAAAAAAAAACTTTACAGGTCGTTGCACTAGCTACTTATTGCGCTGCTTTAGTACCACGTGCTCATCTTCTAGCTGAAGCAGTGACGCAAGGTATCTTTATGGCTGGAATGTATCAACTTTTCTGCCTCTTCGTCGCTTACTGTGGAGGCGAAGCCGAATTAATTCGAAGAGTCAAACCCGATGCTTTAAATCCTAAAGTTGGACCCTGCTGTTGTTGGCCTTGTTGTTGTTTACCACAATTTGATATTACAAAGTATGCAACTTGTTTCACACAATTTAAACATAACCTAACATAGCTTTACCTAATATACTCTTTTTTTATAGAAATCGTGTGAGATATTTAAGATTATTGGTTCTACAACTTCCAGTGGTTCAAGGACTTGTATATATGACATTATTAGTGATGTGGGCTGAACGTGAAGTAAATATTAACCTTAAAATTGAAAAAAAATAATTTTATTGTACAATAATGTCGGTTTTTGTTGTTACAGAGCCTGTATAGAGTTAATTACATGTATTTCCAACCAATAATAATTATTTCGATATTATTTGGTGTTTGGGGTATGTCAATGACGATTCATTTATTGAAAGATGTCCTTAAAGACTTTTCAATGCCTGCGAAATTTATGGTGCTGCAGTTGGTACTTTTATTCGCTAAAATGCAAGGACTCATTACGAAAATCATTGCCTGGTCTGGGCTGTTACCTTGCAAACCACCAATTTCATCAGAAGTTTATGGAAATAGTAAGTAACATAACCTTAAATAACGTGTTTAACCTCAAATCAAATTTAAAATTTAAAATTTTTTGTTAAAATAATATAATGCATGTTTTTTTTAATTTCAGTAATTCACAACGCTCTGATGTTAGTTGAAATGGTACTTTTGGGTTTTCTTGCGCGTAAATTGTACAAGGAAGTGTTGCCTGATTTCGACACTCCTTGCTGTGTGATTACCACAATTGGTTCCATCATCAACAAAGATGGGTACAAGCAACAGATTGTTCAGTGTAATGGAAACAATAATAACATCATTAGTAATAATAACAATACAATTGTTGATCAAAATGGAGGAAGTGTTGGGAATAATAACAATAATGTTGTAGTGACCAGTCAACCAATAAGTGAACTAAGAATTGATGTCTTAAGTGACAGTACTCATTGCTAATACAAGATATAATTAGTTATATTGCTGTTAATTTAAAAAAAATGGCTAATCATTTCATTATTCAATTGCGCTCAATTTTCATTCATTGTTTTTGTACATATACATTTATTCTAGCAATTGTTTGATAGGATATTCATTAATTTGTATAAATATTATTATTGTATGTTTTGTATAATTCGTTTAGGTTTGTAATATATTGTAGAACAAAAAGAAATAAGAACGTTGACAATGGGGTAGGCAACCCAAATAACAGTGCAATTTTATTTTGGCTTTCGCAATTTTTTTAAATTACGTTATAGAAAATTGCTCGCATCTTCTCACCATATTATCCAATTCTCACGTTCTAAGTTTTAAATTATAGCTAAAGAATTGTTTTTTAACGTATGATCAAACTTAATCCACAAATCATTCCCTAAGTATTTTATTTTATCCTTCAAGTTTGGACAATTTTCAAAGTTAGTGCCCAGCATTACCGTTTTATTCGCAACCACTGCTCACAACTGGTATTCACGGTATTCACGTAGTCAGCATTTAACTATCAACATGAGAAACGTTGAAATTAAAGCGAAAGTTTTAAATTTGTCAAATCTTTTGGTAAATATTAGTAAGCTATGCAAAGAAAAACCGGTGATTATCCCGCAGCACGATGTGTTTTACAAAGTTCCTAGCGGCAGATTGAAACTAAGACAATTTAAGGTTATACAACGGTCTTATATGTGATTTATTTAATTTGTTTTACTATATCAACTATTTCAATTTTATATTTTATTAGGATGGGGATGCTGAATTAATCTTTTACGATCGTCCAGATTGTGAGGGACCTAAGTTAAGTGATTTTGAGAAGTGTCATTTACCTAATCAACAAGTTGAAGGCTTGAATAAAGTGTTGAAAAAAGCTTTTGGGATGTGCTCAGAAGTTATTAAAACAAGACAATTGTTTATGGTTGGCCAGACTCGAGTACATGTTGACAATGTACAAGGACTTGGTGATTTTGTTGAATTAGAAGTTGTTTTGAATGATGATCAAAGTGTTGAAGATGGTCAAGATATTGCAAAGAATATCATGGAGAAGTTAGGCATTGAAGATGAACATTTACTTGCTACAGCTTATGCTGATTTATTGTCAAAGAAATAAATAATTTGCAGAATTAATTTTGAAAATGTTATTTTTGTATTCATACAAAATGTGATTTATTGCAAATAAAATTTTTAAAATAATTGACGGCATACTATTGCATATTGTTTGTAATTCTCAATATTTGATCTTGAACAATCTTGAACATCTTGAATGTGTCATAGTACCTAACCTATAAATTTTGACATCAAGAATAACCACAAGAGCTAAAACTTTACATTTTTCTTAATAAAATTAAATACTAAACAATGAGACGTCGTGCTGGTGTAGGTGCTATTCAAAAACAAAAACTAGAGCAAGAGAAATATAAAGACAAAGGCAATGAAATTCAAGAAAATCAATTTGAACAAATGACTAAACAATTAGATGTGTTTCGAACCAACCTAGAAGAATTTGCCACAAACCACAAACATGAAATACGTAAAAACGCTGAATTCCGAAGGCAATTTCAAGAAATGTGTGCTTCAATTGGAGTGGATCCACTAGCTTCTGGTAAAGGTTTCTGGTCAGTGCTTGGAATTGGTGATTTCTATTATGAACTAGCTGTGCAAGTAGTAGAAGTTTGTTTGGCAACAAATGAAAAAAATGGTGGCCTAATAAGTCTCAGTGAACTAAGAACCAGACTTATAAGAGCCAGAGGACAAGGCAAACAACATCAAGAAATAAGTCAAGATGATTTACTGCGAGCATCAAAGAAATTAAAAGTTTTGGGAAGTGGATTCACAGTTGTTCCAATGGGAAAGAACCAATACATGGTTCAGTCAGTACCAGGTGAGCTCAACTTAGATCAAACTGCAGTTTTACAACAAGCTAGTAATGAAACAGATGGTTGTGTTTCTGTTTCATTATTAACAGCTAATTTACATTGGGATATTGAGAGAGCAGAGAGAGCTTGTGATCATATGGTTAACGAAGGTTTAGCTTGGATTGATTTACAAAACCCAACAGAGAAATTGTATTATTTTCCAAGTATGTTTCAAGCTTGTATTGATGCTGAGTCTATAAAAGGATAACTATTTTAATTGTTATTAAATATTTTAATCCTAAATTATATTTTATTGATTATTTTGCATATTAGTGTATGTATGGTTGCATACAATAAAATAGTCATAAAAAACAATTAAAAATGTGTCCTAATTAAAACAATGAAAACAAAAAACAAACTATGATAATATATATTTTTTAAATTACAATATAATTATTTGTTAATTGCATCAATTAAATTTTAATATTTGCAATAGAATTAAATTCGTTGCACAATGTTTTTAAACTATCTTTGTACTCTAACCTCTTATTCTCTGAATGTTGAAACTTTCTAGTTAGTTCTAAATTTTTATTTCTTAACTTAATAAGTTCATTTTTTAATGCCCTAATCCTCATTTCCAATTTTTCTGTTACATTCCTAACCTGAAATTTCCATTTTTGATTTAAATTAATCTGAGCAGACAGTTGAGCTTTCAGTTCTTCATTAATTCTTGCATTTACACATTCCACTTCATTTAATCTTTCTGTTAATATTCTTTCTCTTTCTCTAAAACAAAGAAACGCTTTATTTAATATTCACTAGAAAAACAAACATTTTTAGGTCACGTACGCATTTTTCAACACTAATTCTTCTTTAAACTGCAAATCCATTGATCCTAACCTTCGACTTAAATCCTCAACCTTAGCATTAACTTGTTGAAAACGTGCATTACTCATTTGTAAATCATTTTTTAAACTATGAACCTGCGTTTCATATTGTTTCTTCTCCATTTCAAACTTCAACACCTCATCATCAAACACCAGTTTTGACTTATCAATCATATCAGTTAAATTTTTTATTTGTTGTTTCAACTGAACATTTTTCCGTTCACAATTCACTAATTTCTCTTTATTCTGTTCAACTTTGCCACTCAATACTAGTTTTTCCTTATTCACGTTCTTGAGCACCATACTTTTACCTTCCTTCAACCCATCAATTTCGTTCTGTAATTCTTTACACCAATCAATGCGTTTATCAAGTTCTAAACTTTTAAAGGCCAAATCTTCTTGACATTTTTTTAATTCTAACTTATAACCATGCATTTTATTAGCAAACTCTTCTTTGATATTTGCAATATCAGCTTTTACTTTACTCTCAGTCTCTTGTACAATTTCATTAATCGTTGATGCCAATTTAGTTATTTCATCTTTCGCTTCGTTTTCGCGTATAATAGCAGCATCTTTCTCAATTAAAGCAGCTTCTATGATGTGACAAGCTTCTGCCACTTTTAATTTTGCATTATAATTATCTAATTTCAATTCTTGGACATATTTTAATTCTTTGGTTAAGTTTACTTTTAATTGTTCGTTGTTTTGTGTTAATTCCGTTAATTTCAGTTGTTGGCTTTGTATTTCTTCAGATAACTTTTGAATATGACTCATAGCATCTTGTTGGGTTTTATTCAAGTTTTCTAACTCGTCCTTTTTGGTTGCCAAAGAGGTTTTAGAAATACTAGCTGTTTCTTGGAGTTTATCATTTGATTGTTTTAATTTTACTCGGAGTGTTTTCACTTCATTTTCATAAGTTTTTTTAATCTACAAAACATTTGAATTACAAATTGACTTCATTTTTTAAGAGATAGAAAGTTAGGTTAAATTAGGTAGTGGTAATAACTAGTTTTTAGGTTAAATCGTAGATAATTAAAAATTTATAGGTTAATAGAGGTGATAGTACTAGTTACCTTACGAATGAAACTTTTATTCACGCTATCTGACCCAGCTGAATAAACTTTGAGCTCATTTTCCAAATGGTCGATGCGTGTCATTGATGTTCTCCATAATTCCACAACAGATTCTTTTTCCTACATAAATATTTAATAATTATTACTTATTAAGGTAAAAAGAGAGTATTTAGTGATTTTTAGTTGATGTAACCTCAAAATCTGTAACAATTTTATTGAACGTATTAAAATGATACATAAAACTTACTTTCAATGATAAATTTAATTGATTTTTCAAATTCTCTATTAAATCATTGTCTTTGAAGCTGTAAGGTGTTACATCAAGGTGTGTACTGGCACATTCTTCTAATTTTTGATACAATACTTTATTTTCTTGGCTTAGATTAACAATTTCACGCTTTAAAGTTGCATATTCTCCCTTAAAACCAATATTAATCGATGTTAACATAAAGTTCGTGTGTAATAAAGTTAGGTTAAAGGTTTAACCTAACATAGTACTACCTTATAATAATACAGTTGTTCAGTAATAGCAGGTACAACGACTTCATATTCAGCTATTAATTGCTTCAAATATCTAAATAATACAAATTTAAATGAAAAACTTTCACTATTTTAGTTATCAACATTTAAAACTACAAATACTTACTCTAAATCATTATTTTCGGCCATTTTGTTGTTTTCTTTTTATGTTTTTTGCCAGATTTGTAGATTTTGGCTGTGTTCATGATAAATATTTAAATTTTTGATTAGAAATAAATCTACTTTTGGCATTTATTGACTTTTATTTTAATTAATTTCACAAAATTTTGACAGAAAGTTATCAAAATGTTTGCTAAATGTTAGGCAGTGTAAAGTGGTGCCAGCGTTTGTTAACTTTGCAAACTACGTAAAAGCACATGATACATCCAGACGGCCTGGATGCGAGCTCATCAGATGGATCAGATGTTCACTAATCAATACCGCAACGTGCATCAGTTTACTTTAAACGCCGAAAACTTTCTGGCCTTTCCGGCGTTCTGAATGGAACTAAAACACGAACGCAGTTGCTAGTCAACTCCTCCAACAAAATTCAAAGTGAATACAAACAAATTCGTGGTGTTTCGACCGAAATACATTCGGTTTGTCACGCATATGTAAAACGTGTTTCGTAATCAATACAAACATAAAATAGAAACGTACCGTGAGTAAACTCAACTCTACATTAATCAACTAACAATTATCAATAAAATGAAAGTTGGAGATTCTCAATCGAGTGATGCAAAGTATGTTACTTTTATTTTTTATGATATTTGATAGATTCTGAGGTTATAATTGTTATTATCATTTACATTAGCCCATCAACTTTATATTTTGATATCGAGGATCATCAGTGGCCGATTATTTACCGGTCAGAGTACGATGTGCGTTTCTGGGGTTTGGAATTGCTACATCCGTTCGACGCACACAAATGGGGACGCATTGCAAATGTGTGGAACTGGTGCCGCCGCCCTGACCTTACTTAACATGCTTTACGTTGTAGTTTTTGATCGAAGGCGGTTTAATCGAGGAGCATATGTTAGTAAAACCTAATGAAGCCAAAAAAGATGAACTTTTAAAAGTTCAGTCTAAAAAATATTTAAAATCTTTAAAGGTAATTTAATTTTTTTGATTAAAGTACAACATTAATAATTTTACTTTTAATTATAGTGGAGTTTTAATGTGGCTATTATCTCAGAAATACCTGGTTTGGTGGTGGTACCTAACAAAATCGTTCAAAACCGATATTTAAAACCAATGAGGTGTTAATTTGTTATTAAATAATTTCAATTTATTCTTTTATAAACAAATTAAATTATGAAGCTATTTAGTAATAAGCTGTAAAAATTGCAGATATCAAGTTGGAGGGTCTATACTAGCTGGTAAACTAGCCCTTGAACGAGGTTATGCAATAAATATTGGTGGGGGATTTCACCACTGCAGCGCCACGAAAGGTGGAGGGTTTTGTCCTTACGCTGACATTACACTAACAATTAAAAACCTCCGACAGTATTATAACATTGATAAAGTAATGATAATTGATTTAGACGCTCACCAAGTAAGATATAATCACCACCTAACCTTAACCCTTAACCTTAAAAATTTTATTAAAATGAATGACTGTTTTAAACTGTGAATATTACAGGGTAACGGATACGAAAGAGATTTCCTACATGATTCTGACGTCTACATAATGGATATGTATAATTATCAAATTTATCCATGTGATTTTCTTGCCAAAAAAGCTATCCGAAGAAAAATCGAAATTCAGTGCTTTACAATCGACTCAACGTATCTTAGACTTTTACAAACGTATATTATACCTTACATATTATATACTACTATATATTTAAATTTATTAATCATTTTAAATAATATTTTATTTCAGACACCTAGATGCTGCATTAGATGAATTCCAACCGAAAATTGTAATCTACAATGCTGGAACGGATATTTTGGACGGGGATCCTTTCGGAGCGCTGTCAATAACATCACAGGGCATTATTCGTAGAGACGAAATGGTTTTCAAAAAAGTAAGAGATTTAAATATTCCAATTATCATGTTAACAAGTGGTGGTTACCAACCGGAAACTGCTTTTGTAATATCTGGTTCTATAATTAACTTGAATGTGGCTGGATTGATTGGGCCAAAAGAATTTATTTAATAAAGCTTGAAATTGTTAGGATAAGACAAGGGGTACTGGGTAGAAATGTGATATTAATGAGATTCATGTGATATATGTGACAAAAGCTATTGCACCAGATGTATTATTTTAATGCATTAACTTTTGAAGTATTTTGCGACATTTTGTTGCAATCTCTGCATGTTTACCCCAAACCTAACGCAATCGCTCCATTACATTGTAAAGATAGTTTTAATTTAATATACAAATAATTCGGGTGCCACGTTTGGCCATGTTGCTGGTGCATGATTAGGTGTACTAATCAAAAGTCATCCCCGAAGTATTTTATTTTGGCCTTCACAAAATTGATCAATTTTGCCATTTTATGGAAACACGTCATGGTAAATCGCTCATATCTCCTCTCCATATTATCCAATTTCCGCGTTCTAATTTTTCTTTTATAGTTAAATAGTTCCTTTTTAACCTATGACCAAATTTAATCTACGAAACATTCCCAAAGTATATTTCTTCCGCGTTCAAAGTTGAGCAATTTTGTGGTTTTTTGAAAACAAGTCTTGGTAAATTGCTTATATCTCCTCTCAATATTAACCAATTTTCCTGTTCTAATTTTTCTTTTATAGTTAAATAGTTCCTTTTTAACGTATGACCAAATTTAATCCACACAACATCTCCGAAGTATATTTTTTGGCGTACAAAGTTGAGCAATTTTGTGGTTTTGTGAAAACACGTCGTGGTAAATTGTTCA
>JARJDS010038896.1:0-24216 GCA_030264155.1 Atheta pasadenae | reverse complement strand
GTTGCTAGGGTATGTTGATTTCTACCTTAGCAACGGCCTGTGTTTTCTTATGCAGTCGGCCATGATGAATTTCCAATGTGTACGACGCTGCGTTGACCCCCACTTCCGACCAATCACTGCGCTTTAGAGTATATATTTGCTGTACACTTGGAAATATATAAGTTTCTGTGCTGACCAGTCACCCCGCGTCAGGGCTTATATAAAATGTAATATGTACTTTTTGCTACTTGCACGTTCTTTCAATATTCAATTCTTCAATTTTATTACATGTTTAACTTATTATTTGATTTAAAGTTACTAATGTTAATTATTTACTGTACAGAATAGACAAACCGCGAGTAAGTAATCAGACCGTTCCAATGGACAATGGTCATTTTTCTGGTTGTTGTTCATTCTTAAGAAAAAGAATAAAATAAATTATTAAAACAATTGAATAACAGTACAAATATACGATTAATATCTGACTAATTATTACTTATTTATTAATGATTAATGTGTTCATAGCTATAAATCAGTATTATTATGTTGTTGTTGTTGATTATTATGTTTATGTTTTTTTTTATTTTTTTAATTGATTAAACTTAACATTAATAAAATTAATAGAAATGTGTACGTTGTAACAAAATAATGATGTCAAAAAGAAAGTACGTAATCTTGTAAGTTACAACACTACATACAAAACATTAACTTATTAAGTTAATTATTATTTTTTTTATAAATAGAACGATTGTGCGTTTATTGTAGTGCGAATTGTTTGTTTACTAGCTTTATAGTCTAAATATTTTGAAAAATTTTAATAAGTGTGACTTTAAATATAAGTAGTAATATTTTTTATTGTTAGTAATTTATTTAATTGTGATTTAATTACGTTTTCTTTAATTGTATTGAGTTTTACTAGGTATTTTAAGTAAAACTTAACCTATATTGCACGATTGACTACACATCCAAATTTTCTTTTTTTTATGAAATTGTAAAAGTTTACATTTTACATTTAATAATTATTTAGGTTTGTTTGATTGATAGGTTGGTATGCATATAAATATAGACATTTTTAAAGTAATTTTAGAAATAATTAATAAAATTATTGTTTTGTTTCAGAGCGGTGTGCAAGCAGCAAACAGTTTCGAGTGACATCTAGTGACATTTCATTAAATATCTCAATAACTATTAAATATTTCTGTGTTTTTTCAACAAATTTAAGTTCTCCTATTGCTAAACTATCTTTTAAGTTATTTCTGTTTATATTTTTGATTTATTTTATGCCTTAAAATAATCTTTGAAAGTTAAAATTTTTTGACAAAAGACGAAAAACTTTAAGTTTGAATTAAAATGACTATTTGTTAGTTAAGCTTTATAATACAAACATTTAATAAGTAATTACTCCTAAAAAATCCATATTTGCAATTAAATTTTCCTTATCATTTGTAGTTTTCGAGATAATTACCAAACAAAGTGTTGTAACGCGATGTGTACGCCACAAATAAAGTTAAGAATGCCATCTTTTGATGTTCCGTTAGATATCTCAAAAACTATCAACAATTTCAGTGTTTTACCAACATATTTAACCTCTACAACTGTTTAACTAACCTTTTAAATAATTTCCATCATGTTTCTTAATTAAATCATGATTTTTCAACACGATTCTCCACAAAAAGACAAAAAAAACAATAAAACACCTATAATGAAATGTTAACAATACCATATGTTACTTGTTACCTTTAGTTACTTGAACATCTTAAAATCGTTCCATCAACACAACCGCACGCACACAATTTCATTAATTTTATGGTGTCATCATTAGCCATGCAACTTGCACTCGTTTGGTCGTTATGCACTTGCGCATTCTGCATTTCCTCCACACTACCACAATTTCCATTACATTACTGTACATTATATTTTACATTAACGCTCGAGCCATCGGAACTAAAGTCGATTTCATATTCATGCTTCAACTTTCATAGTCTTGACCAAATTTTCCTCATCATCCTCACCATCACGTTTCCTCTTGTTCCAATTTATCTGCACATTGCTCTAGACTACACCAGACTTAACTAAACTATAGATTTATAGAAAACTGAACTGTACTTACTTATCTTATAAGATTCAACAAGTTTCTCAAGTTTCAAGACTGAGGCAAGCATGAGCGAGTTTATAGTAATTCAATAGAAATTAATATCTGATGCATCTTTCACTGCATACCATCAAACATCAATCACGCATTATCTTTATTTTTTTCCGTCATTCCACTTGTTGTTGAAATACTTTTTTCAATAACAATAGGAAAACAAATTGATTGAATGCCTCTAATGCTTTGTAGTGGTTTGGTATATTATTAAGTTTATAATTAGCACAAGTAGCTACGTCAATTTGTATCTAACATAATTAGCAAGTATACAAATTGACCTTTTTTTATAATAACAATCTGTTTCTGTTTTATACATGTTTCATTTGTTTTATTTTTTAAGTATTTCAAATTCAATTGTTTTGTTTCTTGATTTTAATTCGCATTTTATTTTAGTAGTAAATATAAAATAACTATAGATAAAAAACAATTGAATTTGTTCATAAAAACATCTTTTAATTTATTTATGCGCTTGACTTATAACTACTCCTAATTTTTAGTAGGTATTATGTTTTATAGAATGTGAATTATGTGCAATTTATGTAAATTTGTTAATATTCCGTAAGTTAGCAATTTTAAGCATAGTTAACGGTTTTACGCCGAATAATTATCAAATTTAATTAATTTCATAACATTATTTCATTTTAGGAATCAGACCTAATCGCTTTGTATTCATTTTGTTCTGTTTTTTGCTATAATTAAGAAGTGAGAACATAAATCACATCATTAAATAATACTATTAAATATTTGATTAATTCAATAAACAAGATATCGAACAATAAACAAATACTCTGCGCTTTAACCTAACAATTAATGAACTTAAAAAAAAACTAGGACAATTAAAACAAAAAATTATACTATACCTATAGATAACCTATAAAAATTACCTACATAAAACAGAATTAAACAAAAGTCTTTAACTTAAATGCCTAAAATGACAACTCAAATATTAAATAAACCAATTTGTCGCTAATCACTCACTTTACCTATCAAATACGCTCCAAAAATTTGATGTGAATAAACCTAAACAAACAAAACAGAACTTAAATTGTAAACAGAATTAACTTTTGAAGAAAACCTCCAAATTAAAATCAGTATCATCTAAAATGTCGTCACAAACAGACCTCGTAAAATGTCAACGTGAACCACAAACCTCAATTTACGTCGCCATTTTGTTATTACAAATCTTAACAGTAACCCCAACTTATACATTGGGTGCATCTACAACTTCCAGTATTCCAAACACTGTAAAACTAAACAAAATCAAAGAAACAAACAATTTAATATTACCAACAAATAAAGTTTACGAAATAATCTATGGAAAATCTGTAAACTCATTGAACAATCAAGAAAACAAAATACTCACCAACACAACCAATAAAACCAATAAAACCAACAAAACCATGGATAATCCACCAATTGACAGTGATGGGAACCAAACTATAACAAAAGTAACTAATCACATTGATAAATGGACCAACAACAAAGATTTACGCTTGAAACCATCGAATTTCACGACTAAATTCCACAAATTGAATAAACCATCTGATTTAAATCACGGTGCGTGAGTAAATTGATTATTTACTTTATGCTGTAACAAACACACACAACGATTGTAATGTTTTTTTAAATTTTTTTAAGGTAAATAATTTTTTGTTAAATTTTTGGTTAAAATTGGTTAATATCTTTCAGGTGTTTTTGTACCAAGAAAAGGAAAAGGCAACAGATGGTTGTGGCCAATTGGAATCGCTGTGGCAGTAATGGCGGCATCTACACTCGGTATCTTCGTCAAAATCATATGGTCCGTGAGTATGTTATCGACGATCATGAGCACGGCTAGTATGTTGCTATCGGCGTTATTTTCGCTTGGTAAAGGACACGCACACCGCCGGTATGAAACCGTTCCTATTGCCGCATCGTACGCCGCCCCCATGGACCAGTACTACGCAGACAAACGCGCCGACGAAGCTTTCACACACGATTTCACTACTGAATATTCTGATCAGCAAAAGTTATAGGTTATGAGTAACTCATACATGCCTAGACATCAAGGAAGTAAAGTCAAGTAAAATCCAGTAAAATCAATGTGAAGCAAGTGACTGCAACAAACAAATGAAGTACATTAGAAATTAATAAATAAAAATTAAACGGCGTGATACGTACAGATACAAAATGGTGATTGGACGACAATCAAATGTCGTCTCGACTTGACGATCAAGGAAGAGTCCAATCCAGTCCAATCACTGATGATACTGAATGAATAATTGATTAACATTAACATATGTTTATCCACTTATCTTGACTATAGTTATTTACTTACATGTACTTATATATTTAGTATTTAACTGATTTACTAATTTACAAATCCAATTTGCATTCTACAAATCAACTAATCAGTCTAAAATGAAAGTATGAAAGTTAGTAAAATGTTGATTAGTAATGTTGCATTTCCGTAAGTCGAAATTCGATTAATTAGTCATGATTTAATAATTTAATGTTATTAATGTTTAAAACAATAAACAAAAGCAAACACTTGATTTGGACGTCACTTACAGTGTTAAATCTTAATTTTACTTTGTAATTGGTAATTTATAATTATGTGTCAGTAGGTTTACCAAACAAATCAATAAAACAATGTACCAACAAGGAAATATTCGAATTTATTACAAACAAAATCAAAGAAAACCAATAATTAAACACAAAACAACGCGTAGAATACAAAATATCAATAATTAATTAATATTCACCTGCTTAAGCGATTAATATAATCGTGACACAGCTTAATCATCAAGTAATTAATTTTATTTTGTTTTAACTACATCACAAATTCACCGCGAGAGTGACTAATCAGTAATAAGAAAGTGTCATCAATATCACTATTTTAGTATACGTAGCGACATCAGTGAATAACTTATAGTATTAACCGCTGGCGAACGCAAAAACTAGAAATACATATAACATGGAGCGTGCACACAAATGTTTAACGCATGCGCACTTTAATTTTGTTTTAAAACTTTTAAGAAAATAAACAAATATTTAGAAGTAACGTCTTGTTTAGTGCTAATAAATATTTAATATATTTTTTATATTATTATTTAATTGTTTTGATGCTTTACATAAGTTTAAACTGTGTTTATATTAATTTTATAATAAATATTCTGTGTTCACTATATGCAACTTATTATACGCGATTGTATACTGTTTAGAAATAACTCAATATGATCTAAGATCACTAAGAAACAAAACACTTGTTAAATTCAAACAATTTGAAGTAGGCGTTGTTTTGTTGTGTTGTAAATGTTTATTTAAAGCTTTGAAGCATTACATGTTCATGTAAAAAAGCGTTTATTGCCTCGATGATCACATTGATACCAAACCGTAAGTTGTTTCTGTTTATTTTAAAGTTTTGTGTTCATTGTTCTTGCGTTCAGATTGCGGTTGTCACCATCAAGTTAAATTACTCGTAAAATCATCGTATATCTTTATATTCTTTACGAGTTTATAGTTTTACTTGGTTCAGTTCCGCTTTTTACGGCCACATTGACATAGAACTTGATGGCATAATTTTTTCTGGAATAAATTGCAATTTATTGCAACAAATTGCATAATATTGATTGCACATAAACATAAAACGATATGATAGGGATGGTTTCATGTTATTGCGATTTAGTTTAATGCAAAATGTCGATGAGAACAGTCCTCATTGCACTTTTGTGCTTTTATTGCGTTTTGTGTTTTGTTATTGTGGTTGCATCGTCGGAAAATGTGAAATCCGACGAGAAAGAAAGTAATTAACGTGTAGATTTAATTTGTATGAGATAAATAAATAATTAACATGTTCTTTTTGTAGAAATCGAGATGTTTGAACCACGCAGACGCAAGAAACACACTAAGTATTTTGTGCCGCTGCTGACGGCGGCGCTGCTAATTAAATCAGTGTTGTTTCCGTTGGCTTTCAAGTCGATGGCGATCATGGCGGGCATTTCGATCATCTTGAGCACGCTGAGTTTGTTGGTCTCCTCAATGGTTGGGTTTGCTAAAACTGCAAAAGACTCGTATCAACATGCGACGCGGCGGACCCAACAGAATGGTGTTACGGATAAATTACCAGACGGGGAAATTATTACTGAAGATTTTGTTAATTATGATATGAAACAAAATGGCGGGTTTAATGGCGTCGGGAGTACTGGAAGTCGATTGGTATTAACTCCTAAATTAAAAACTTATAAGTCTAATAATTTTATTTGATTTTTTTTTAAATATTGTTTTTGTTTTTTTGTTTATTTATTTACTTGTTTTGTTTTTAATTATAAAGGTGGGTAATATTTCTGTGTATTAATGAGTATTTATAGATTTAACGAAGAAAAAACGGTAACGAAATAATGAAAAATAATAATTCTAGTTCAATGTGTCAACTCTGTTTGCGTTATCACCCGAAAACGTTTTGTGTTTTGTGGTTTGCGGCGCGCCTTGACTTTGCGACTTTAATTCTGAGTTGAGTTGAGTTACTTGCCTTAACTTAATAAATTAAGGTTAGGTAAACAATATACACGTCTTTGGCACGTACTCATCTTCGGACTAATAACGAGACACTAAAATTCGGAAAGTAAACATTAAATGCTAAACGGGAACTTTAAAAATGTAAAGAAATTGTAGTGGAATTAATCTTTTTTTTCAATTTTTCGTAAAAAAAAATATTTAGGGGTAGTATAAGGGTTGAATTTAGTCATAGGTTATAGAACAACTCTTTGGCTACGAAATAAAAATATTAATTTAGTTAATTTGTTAAAAAGTTATAACCAAATTAACATTGAAAAACTTAAAAACTATCACAATCAAAAACGATAAAATCACTAAGTTTGAAGACCAAAATAAAATATTTAGCAACAAATTATATAATTAAATTTTATCATATATTAAAGAGCAACTTTTAGGCAACTATATAAAATTAACAAAACAATAATTAATCAATTACAAACTGAAATATGACTAATTAAAGAAACTAAGATCAAAAAAACTGGACTTGAACCAAAAAAAAGTAAATAATAAAGCAATTGTTAAATAAAAAACTATTTCTAATAATTATAAGTCACAATAAAAAAAATCATTGATTGTATTCGTGTCACACACCATGGCACCGGTCAACGGGCAGTAGGTTGATAGGTTTTTCGACAAGAAAACGTCGCGCACACACGTGAACTCTTGACTTGTCCTTGAACCAAAAAACAAAAAAAACGGCACGGAAATCGCTTCCCAAAGCGTTAACCACCGCCCAAACCACACCGTCCAGACATCAACCTCAACCTCTAATCTCAACTAATCTCCACAATTGGTATTCATTTATGCGTACGATTCGTCCATTCATTCATAAAACTCATAAATACCAACAACACACGCTCACAACTCCACACAAAACACGAAAAAAATCTAAACTTTAAACTTTAAACAATCGCTGCCCAGTTTAGTGCAGAGAAACTCAACCAAAGCGAGTGAAATTTTCATCATCGATACCTAACCTCAGAAAATGTCATAAAAACAAAACGCAAACAAATAAATCAACGACTACAACTACAGACCTAACCTAAATAGAAAAGTTTGACATTATTTCCGAAAAAAGCAATAAACGCCAAGTAATTGATAATTAAATCGAAACCGTGCGTGAATATCAAGTGTGCATGGTCACGGCTGCAACATTCAAACGTTTGGCATTTGTTTGTTGTGTTAATGCGCGCGCACGCCCCGGAAATCCGCCATCTTAACGACCAAACAAACAACGAAACCTTTGCATTTCGTTTGTTTCGTGAAACAAAACAACTGAACAACTGCATGAGCAAAAAATGCACATTGGAAACAATGTTTGTGTATAAAGCCGAGAACTGCATAAACAAATTATTGAGTACAAAATTAAATTTGAGGTTAGAATGAGGCAAATGATTCAAAATGGCCGCGGAATAAAACCAAACATTTAGGTCATTGGGACACGCATTGTTTACTAAATTAAATTTTGACTCATATATATTTTTTTAATATACAAAGTGTTTAAATTTAAGTAAATAAAATTATGTTAATATTTAGGTTCAATTATAATAAACAATTGTAATTGTTTGTCATTGATGTCATTGAACGACCTTAAAAACAATTCAATTAATTCGCATTGTACGCAGTGAGGAATTGTATGATAATTCGTGTGGGTTAAAAGAAATGTAGAGAAATTGATGAACTGAAGAAGAAAAGTCATCGGTAAAATATGTCATCGGCCCACCCTAAATTAAACGAAAAGAAAGAATCGTCACGCTACAAACCGTTGAGTTTGCTTAAACTTTTTAAACATTAAATGCGTACATGTGTGTGTATGTGTGAATGTGTGGTGTCTTATGATTTTATGCGTATGTAGATTTTATTTTTTTCGATGCGAGTAAGAGCACGCATGTCATGAATAATCAATTAGGTTGTTGGGTCCAGCGAGTGCTTTGTGTCTGCCTGTGTGGAGAAAGAAAATAGAATTTTGTGATAATACCGTTTGTCGCGGTGTGGTTCAGAGACGATCGGATGGGACATAATTTATACATGATAATTTTTTTTTTTTGATTTTAACAAAAATGTGTGTAACTAAGTGTGTAGAATGTTTGAATATGAAATATTTGTGTAAATTTTATTCCGGTTACGATTTAGATGGATTTAAACTCTACTAAGAGAGATGAACGGTTAGATTGTTTGCGTTTTAAATTTTGTGGTATTTAATGGTTTTGTTGAGGATTTAAGAAGATTTTGAATTTAAATTTTTTTTGGTGATTTTTGATGGTTTTTGGGGGACTAGGAATAGTTTGTATATTTAGGTACTATGTTTTTTGCGGTTGTTTTGGGCATTTAATGACAATTGGTGGGTTTTATCAAAAAATGTTACTAAGATAAAATATTGGTGAGATCATTTCAAAGAAGTTTTGTTTAAACAATTTTTTGATATTTTTATTATTACTAACAGTTTTGATTAGTTTTGTGTCAAAAATAATGAAGAAAATTTGCGGATCAGCTATGTTTCTTGTTGTATTTTTGTTATTATTGCAAAACTGGTGAGTTTTATCAAAAAATGTTACTAAGATAAAAGATTCGTAGGAAAATTACGAATAACTTTTGTTTAAACAATTTTTTGATATTTTAATTATTACTAACAGTTTTGGTTAGTTTTGTGTCAAAATTAATGAAGTAAATTTGCTGTTCAGCTATGATTTTTGTTATATTTTTGCTCTTATTGCAAAACTGGTGCGTTTTATCAAAAAATGTTACTAAGTTAAAATATTGCTAAGAAAATTTCAAATAATTTTTGTTTAAACAATTTTTTGATATTCTAATTATTACTAACAGTTTTGTGTAGTTTTCTATCAAAATTAATTGAAAAAACTTATTGCACAGCTATGATTTTAGTTATATTTTTGCAATTTAAACAAAATTGGTACAATATATCAAAAATGTTTTTAGTAGAAAATATTGGTAAGAAAATCATACACAAATATTGTTTAAACAATTTTTTGAAATTTTAATTATTACTAACACTTTTGATTAGTTTTGCGTCAAAATTTATGAAGAAAATTTGCGGATCAACTATGATTTTTGTTATATTTTTGTTATTATTGCAAAACTGGGGCTTTTTTTCAAAAAATGATACTAATATAAAAGATTCGTATGAAAATTACGAATAACTTTTGTTTGAACAATTTTTTGATATTTTAATTATTACTAACAGTTTTGATTAGTTTTGTGATTTTGCTTTGCTTTTTGTTATATTTTTGTTATTATTGCAAAATTGGTGCGTTTTATCAAAAAATGTTACTAACATAAAATATAGATAAGAAAATTACGAATAACTTTTGTTTAAACAATTTTTTGATATTCTAATTATTACTATCAGTTTTGTGTAGTTTTCTATCTAAATTAATTGAAAAAAACTTATTGACCAGCTATGATTTTAGTTATATTTTTGCAATTTAAACAAAATTGGCACATTATATCAAAAATGTTATTAGTACAACATATTGGAATAAAAATCATACACAATTGATGTTTAAACAATTTTTTGAAATTTGAATTATTAATAACAATTTTAACTTGTTTTGTACCAAAAATACTGCCAAAAACTTCCAAGTGAACAATGACTTTTGTTATATTCATGCGTTTTCTACAAAATTGGTGCGTTGTAGCAAAAAATGTTACTAAGACAAAATAATGCTAAGAAAATTCCAAATAACTTTTGTTTAAAGAATTATTTTAAATAATGATTATTACTAACAGTTTTTTATAGTTTTGTATCAAATCGAAAGCAAAAAAACTTACATCTCAACTATGATTTTAGTTATATTTTCGCAATTAAAACCAAAACCGTACCACCAATCAAAAAAATCATTAATATTATTTGTTAATAACAAAATACCACACGTCTTTTTTCATAAATAATTTTTTTAAATTATCTTAATCAACTCGAAATACAAGTTTTTAACCATTAAAACCAAAAAAATCTTTACTCCAACGACTAAAACTGAATGCCAACAACTTAATCACATTAAATAACCGATTAACTAATTAAACACCTAGGTATTATAAAACTTAATGAAAGACGTTACTTACGACTGCGTGTAGAACAAGCAAGCAACAAGTGTTCATCCACATCTTAAGCCAACGTAAGGCACGCCCAAGAAGTCGAAAGAAAAAAAAAACAGACCACGACACACACCGTTTTGTCAAATCTGGTTTAATCAAACATCGTTTTCGTTAAAAGAGAAATTGCTTTGTTTGCCTGTTTGCCGAATAGTTTTGTCGTTTATCACGCCCTGTGATGCCGGTCAATTACCACGTCTTCAGCCACACAAACACACACAACCAAAAAATCAGTAAAGCACGAGGAATGCGACCGCAAACGAGAACGAGAACATTAGCCAACCACCAACAACCAAACGCACGAAAAAAAAAATCATCATCAAATAATGTGTGAAATTGTGAGAAAGCATCTCTTCCTGTCAATGTATGCAACACACATACATGGATGTGTGGGTATCGATTTCAATGGTAATTTTTTCCGTTCTTCATCTCTTAAGCTTCTTCCTCCTTGTGGCGTGCCTCGTGCGTAATCATGTAAATATATGTAAATAATCTGGATTGTCAACTCTTGGTTTCGAGCACGAGTAGGTCACCCGGAATGCTCGCGCCGTCGAGATGTTAATTACATGCGCAAACACATCGCCGGACTCCCTTTTTCATTGTTAACCAACACACACACACACGGGATGGGCCACGTGGTGCGTGTAGGTGCACGCACTTGTCGCTGGTCATCTTCGGCAGGTGTGTACGGTGTGAGGCGGCGAGTAGGGGTGATCGGCGCAGCTTCGTATAAATATTACGGATCGTTTCGGTCGATCAGTCAGTTCGAGAAAAACTCAACTTGCAAACACACAATAGTTCACCAAATATTGTTGACAACAGTTGACTTTTTTTTGGAAGAAAAAAACAAGAGGATTTTTTTGTGATCCAAGATGGCATTCAAGTTTGGACTTTTGGGCGCTTTCCTGCTCGTCGCTGCTGTTTCAGCTGTAAGTTTACAATTTTAATTAATCAGTTACATTCTTAGATAAATTATTTAATTATTTTTTTAATTAAACACTAAACCGGAAGTTAATTTGACGAGTTAATCGTTATTTTGTTTTGAATTTAAATTTACACTTTTGTGTTTTTTGGGAAACTTTTAAGATTTTTGCAAAACTGGTGCGTTCTATCAAAAAATTTTACTAACATAAAATATTCCTCATAAAATTACCTACAAGTTATGTTATAAACATTTTTTTCTAATTTTATTTTTAATAGTAGTTTTTGAGGCTTAAAGTTTACGCACAAATTTCCTAAAGTTGTAATTTATTTATGTAAGTGTTATTTACTAAAAAACGGTGCGTTTTAGCAAAAAATGTTACTAAGATAAATTGTTTATAAGAATATTATCTATTTTGTTAAGAACAATTTTTCATATTTTTAATATTAATATTAGTTTATAGTGTTTAAAGTTAAACGCCGCAGTATGAATCTTAAAAAATTTTACAGCAAAAACTAATATTTTGTCAATTATCTCAAAACCAGTGCGTTCTATTAAAAAAAGTTACTAAAATAAAATATTCTCTATTAAATTATCTACAACTTTTGTTATAAACAATTTTTAATATTTCAACTAGAAATGCTAGTTTTTTAACCTCAAAGTTCAAACTTACCTCAAAATTTAATTAAAAAAATGTAATTTTTTTTACAGATTCCTTTATCTAATGAAATTGATGGTTCTGAATCAACGGTAATTATAATTTTAATTAACAATAACATTAAATATTTATAATATAACTTAAAACTTTAAAGAAATGTTTAGAAATCCGTTTCTTTGTATTTTAAAAATGAAATTAATATTTTAGAGCGACACCTTACGATCATTATCCAAATGTGCCGAAAATGGCGGACTAACCGGAGTGGTAAACTGCGCAGCTGAAAGGACCTTAAGATCTCTTCATCTTTTGACTAAACAACCAACCTTAGAGATTTTACCAGGTGTTACACTTAAAAGGTAAAACATTAAAATACAGTTTTCTGCAATTCAAAATTACAGTTTTCTGTAATTTTCCACACCTCACCTAGCTTAACCTAACTTAACCTAAATTCTAAACGTGTTAGAACTTGTTTGTTCCAACACTCTTTTAATAAAAATGATTCATTAAAATAATCTGATCATAATTAACACATTAAGACAACGTTATAAAAGTTATAAACTATTCAAAGCTAAAACTATAAAAATTCCAACCCAAAACGAAATTTTGCAGGCGTTAAATCTTTACTTCTATAATTTTGTGTCTTTTGGATGCACGTGCTGCTTAATTAAGACTTAATTAACAATATATCTTTAATAATAAATGCAAATCATTAATATTTTTAATTCCAATTAGTTTTTTGTTCATCATTATTTTCTATTCATTAAAAATTCATAACTAATATGTTTTAGTGATGAAACATCTCAACGTGTTGGCAAAGAACTCAACGTTGAAGAACTCCCAGCTAATCCTGAAGACCGCGCTGATAAACTGTACGAACTCTTGTTGGAAAACAGCGCTAGAGCCATCTCTGGACGTACTTTACAAGTAAAACTCCCTGAAGATGTCGCTGTGAACGTGGCCCGTTCTTTGGAAGAAGCCCGCAAGAAGAAGAAGGGCGGTATGTTCCCATTCATGTTGAAAATGGGCGGTAAATTGATGTCCCTTGTTCCCGCCGTTATTGCTGGACTCGGTCTGTTGGCTACCAAAGCTTTAATCGTCGCTAAAATCGCTTTAGTTCTCTCCGCCATCGTTTTCTTCTCAAGCGGATTTGGCGGCAAGGTAAGTTATTTAATTTTAATATAAAGCTTTAGAAATTAAAATTATTAATTTAAATGTTAGGGCTCGTCCATTTTGGGTTCTTTGGGTGGTTTGGGAGGTCATGGAGGCGGTTTCTCAGGCAACAATTACAACTACGGTACCGGTTACGGCAGCTACAGTCCACCAACATGGAGTACTAACTCGGTCGGTACATCCGGTTCCTACCCATACGCGCGTTCTATTGATGTAGTCGATGCCTCGTCGACGAAAACTGCACAAGAGTTAGCTTACAGCAAACAACAATAGATGGCAACCGATGTCTACTCGCGTTAATAAATTCAAGCCATACGATTGGATGAACGCAGAGCAACGCAAAGTAACGTGTGCTCAGTTAGTAAAACTTTGACCGTTAGCTACTAGAGAACGCTAGGCGTTCAATTACCAGTTATTTATTTATGTTTACATACAGTATGTTTAAATTATTTAAAATATTTAAATTATTTTCACCACAAATCAATTGCAATTTGCAATTCATGTAATTTATTAAACAATAAATATTTATAAAAATATTTTTATTTTTTTAATACTTAAAAAATTAATTTAATTAATTATTTAATAAATTAAACTAATTATAATTAAATAGTACTTATTGTACTACCTGCAGAATTTATTAAGAATCATTTCTTTGTGATTAAGTTGAATATGTATGAGTGCATGACACACATAACCTCAACATGTCATTATGCAAATAGTACGTGATTGAAACTTTAACTTTAAGTTTGTGTTCAGTGAAATATAATGAAAGAAGCGAATAAATGCAAGAATGAAGTTATAGGTAAAAGAAGTCATTCAAATCATGCCAAAGAAAGAAAGAAAGAAAGAAGCAAGTATGTGAAGCAACTAATGCATTTTCTGCTTGCACAGTTCAAACTTAATAGCAAAGAAGCGCAGCGGAGAAAGACTTTCGCATTCTAATGAATTACCACAACTGTTATTCTTTTGTTAGTTGCGCTATAAATAAAATCTACATGAGAATTGCGTTTTCAGTAAAAATGTAAACAATTGAATAATATTGAATAACATACATTAATAATTACAACATTTTGGACTTAAAAATTAATATCAAAGAATAACAAATTTAATAAAACCGAACAAAACAATACATACAGTGTGTTAAATCATTTTTATGATTATTTTCTTCATTTTAATTCATTGCATTGTGTTTTATGTGTGTGTTTTGCTTTGTTTTTAAACTTAAGGATAAAATAATAGAATTGTTGTTAATAATTTAAAAGATTACAAGATAAAAAATGTTAAAAAAATTCTTGCATCGTCCGGGAATCGAACCCGGGCCGCCCGCGTGGCAGGCGAGCATTCTTCCACTGAACCAACGATGCTTGATGACTCATCGCTATTTTTAACACAATATCACCCAAAAAACAAACAGATACTAAACAAAAACTAAAATAAATGTTAAAAACAAAAATTAAATAAATAAAAACAAAGAAATAACTTGACTAACTAAGTTTTACCACTTAACTAAAAATTATTCTGCTAAATTTCTATAAAATTATTTTAAAAAAAATTAATTATGTATACCATGTAAGCTTAAAAAAAGTAAGTCAATTAAAATACATAAAAGATTTATTGCTGGGTCCGTTATTATTAACGTTTCTTGACATTGCATTTTAGCACTGTGTCACATCAAGATCGATTAAAATTCCATTTAACGCCAAACAACTTCAACTGTTCACAAATCAACGACTTCACCAATGAAACCTAACCTAACATAACTCTTTCTTAATCATCGATGCACACATTGTCGCGACAAAAAAAAAACAGCGCAAAGAAACAAATAAAATAAAGAGTAATCGCGATAAACGCGTTAAAGATTTTAAATTTTTGCGCTGTCACGTCCCAAGTGTTCGAATTATTTTCCACTAACACACCATCTTTAAAACATGATTCCTTCCAATACAAATTGCAAGAAGAAATTGAGGCAATTGTCACATTTATAACCAAACACACCGAAACTGTCAATGTTTCCAAAGTTATAAAAACTCTGCACAAGAACAAATTACAAAACTATCAACCTGTCAACACAACTGACAACACTAAATTTAAAATTTAAACAAAATGTCGATTAAATTAAACTTTAGTTTTGTTTTGGTAATAATTTATTGTTTAAATTATTTACCAATAAACACTGTGAATTGTGAAGTAAATAATATCGAACGGTCGTTAATCAATGCAATTGATGCTTGGGACGTTAAGAATCCGAATTTTAATTTAATTAATGGATGGATGTCACTGAAACGTTCGTCTGATGACTCACAGATGGCGTTAGGTGATGCTAGTCGTTCGAATTTTATGGCGAGGGTTTCAAGATTTTTGAACACACATCAGTTGGAAATTAAATTTCCGTCAACAACAAATATTGGAGGTTAGTTTTTTTTATTTATTATAATTTTGCGTCATTATAATAATTAATAATTAATATTTATATTTTTTAAAATACACTTATAAAAAATGAATGACGAAGTAAACAAAAATGTGATTCTGTTATTTTATTTTGCGTGTGGATTGAACGCGCAGATCAATTAATCCTCCTTCAGATGGTTGAAAATTCAGCTGGAATTAATTATAATTAATTCATTGAACTAGTTTTTGAATCGATTTGCTGACCACCTGAGTGAGCATTGAACTAATAACATCAACCGCTTTTTTTTGTTACAAAAAACAATAAAACCAAGTTATATATTTTTTTAATTTTTTTATTTTTTTATTACTAAACACCTTGTATATATTATTAAATAAAAAACATTTTAAACATTAGGGTTAAGTATTACTATTTTATTGCAATATATTAAAAAATAACATTTAAATATATATTTTTAATTTTTACAATCTTATACAGGGTGTTTTAATTTTTTTTAATTTTTAATTTAACAAAACACTCCGTATATTTGTAAAAATAATAAATAGTAATAATATTGTTAAAATATACTTATTATTACTTTAATAATAATCATTTTTTATTTTAAATTTTTTATTGTTTTAAAGAAACACCCTGTATATTTTTCTCAAAATATTAATAAAAAGAAAAATTAAGTTACATAAAAGATCAATACTTTTTTTAAGTACTGTTTTTTAATAATTTAAAAAATATAAATTTTGAAAAAAAATATACAGAGTGTTTTAATTTATTACTAAACACCCTGTATAAAATTATAAAATTATTATATTGCGGTAGTTTATATGGATACAAATTTTTATTAATAATTGAATTTTACATTATTATATTTTTTTGTAATTAAATATTAATGAATCTGTTAATTTTTACATGTCATCAGTGTGATTGCACTAGAAAGGAAATTTATTTAATTTAAATCCGGCCTAGATGCTCACAGGTTTGTATGTAAAGAAGTTCGGAATTTGCTATTTGTTTACATTACGCATTACACTAGAATCACATTAACCGAATAATTCCGTAATGAGACGGAAATGTAAATTATTCTACGGCGAGTCTACTTAACTTAAGTTAACTTAACTTTAACTGAACTCACGTCAACGTTACAAATTAAATCATTTTCATTTTCTTTATGTCTTTATTAATATTTTAACATTACTATACAAATCTATTTCAACAACATATTCTTTAACACACAAAAAAAAATTATACAAAATTTTCTTTTGATTTTTAAATTTGTAAATTTATTAAAAAAAAACAAAAGGTCGTCAGAAGTGAACAAACAAATAAAACAAAATCTACAATGTTTGATCGATAAACAAAAAAACAAAAACACTGTGGTTGTATTTAGGTAAAGTTTTCTTTTGTTTTATAAACAGAATGTGTTTGTAAAAATAAAAAAAACAAAAAAACAAAACAAAGTAACACTTTGTATACTAAACAAAACTAAGCATTATTACTTATTATTATCTATCAACGTTGATACATAACTAATGTTTTTATAAATGATGTTTTCAACAAATGGGGTTTACGTTGTTTTATCCAATATACTCCAATTGTTTTTAATTTTGTTTTGTATTACCTACAATGAAATGAAATCAGTAAGCAACGGTGCCAGATGCTAATGTTAATCAACTTGGCGTTAGCGTTAATAAATGAAATCAACACCGCATCGCGCTTACTAATAATGAAATTTAATTGTGCGTACATTATTATTTTTATAGATTAATCCATATAACTATATACCTATATATATATCAACCTTTCTATATTATCTTAGTAATAATTTCTTTTTAAACATTCCTCCTTCCTTTTAAATGCATTCAATTTATCTATTTATGTAGCGCCACCTACAGGCAACTAGTCAAACTATTTTTGACATTTTGAAATTAATAGAACATAAAAAATTAAATAAAACGTAACAAATTAATAATTATTTCTACAAAATCTTAAACAAAATAATTTTGTGTTAAATTTGTTAGTTTCGTTAATTTTATTTTGGTAGGTAATAAACAATTGCAATTTAGAATCGGATTAAGTCGTGAATGCGCATGCGCTCAAGTATGAAATGTACAGAAGTCACAACAGTTGCCAATTATTTTATAACACCGAAATGTGCACAAATGTACATTGTAATTAACTTCAATTTTAGCTAATTGTTAATTTAACAACAAACGTTATTTACAAACAAAAAATAACAAAAAAAAATTACTGTGATTCATACATTATTTTACTTTTATTACTTTATTTATACTTATATTTTAAATTTAACCAAAAAATAAGTAATGAAAAAAAATTATATACAGAGTGTTTTAATATTTTTTTTGCAAACATCCTGTATATTTATATTTTATTTATTTTTTTAAATTTTAAACTACAAAATTTTAATGTTTCATTTTTATTTCTAATACTAATATACAGAGTGTTTAAATAATTTTATAATAATAAACACCCTGTATATAATTAGACTACTTTTTTAAATAAATAACAGCACGATTTTTTTTTAATATTTAACATTAACGTTACTTTATAAATATAATTTTAAAAAAATTATAAATTGTGTTTTTATTTATAAAACACTCTGTATAATTAAAAAAAATCAAACAAAGAATATATTTTGTAGTCAAATTAAAAATACGAAATAAATATGAAGTAAAACTGACTTAAGTTAAGTATGCATTTCACGTCCGCGTGGTTCCGACTTACTTACTCAAGACATTCGATTTTCCTTTCTAATAATACTCACAATTCTAATAGATTTTAACACAAAATAATTTCTAGGACATTTCCTTCTTTCCATCTTGTGCGCATTCAAAGTTATTATTAAAATTTATTACAACCACAAAACACATGGTATATTATTTTTTTTATTTACATTACAATATATATATATATTTTTAAATTTTATATTTTATATTATTGATTTAAAAATGATTTGATCAAAATTAATTTTAAAAAAATTATTAATTATTACGGACACACTGTATACAATAAATTAGAACAAATTCAACGACGAATCTGGACTAACGGTCGACATATCGACATCGCGGGCAAATTTCCTGTTATTTCGGTTTTAATCTATGTGAGAGTATCTTCAACATCCACACATGACTACTCATGACTTAACTACTTATTCACATATGACTTAAGTCATAATACTCATAATAAATATATTTTTTTAAATAAATTAAATTAAATAATTAAATCGAAACATTTTATACTTTTTTATTATTTATATTTTGGAAGTGAAATATTTGTTTGAAAGTGACTAAAGTTTATTGATGACTTAAGTCATATTAATATTAATACTAGTATATAATATTAATATGACTTAAGTCATCAATAAACTTTAGTCACTTTCAAACAAATATTTTTTGTTAATGATTTAAGTCGTTTTCTTCTTAAAAAAATTAAAATACGAACACCCTGTATAAAATATCAGCTGGTTGAAATTTAAACAATTGCTAACAAACAACATGGCGGTCAGACTGTCAAACACAGACTCGACACGGCAGGTGGAACGCTCGCGCTTTTTGTACTCGTCACACAGAACTTAAGCAACTTACCACAATCTAACTTGACTTGACTTAACTTTACTTAAGTGGTAGTAGTAGTAGTAAGTAAAAAGTCTAAGTGGGAATAATCTGCACTTCATTCGTTGTTGCTGATTCGATTTGCTTGGATTTGCTATTGGACTTGACTTTGACTTGCTTGACTTAAGTCAGTTCCGTTCATAGTGGTGACTAGTCGGAATTGCGTTCACCTGGGCGTCGTCGTTCATTCGGGTCACGGGCAAACGGAAGTGGCGCCGCTCACTAGGTCAGTAAGTTAATAAGTGCGGCGCGACGCTCGCTCCAGACCTTAAGTCATATGACTTGGCGCAGCCGCAGACCGTACCGCGCGCTAGGCTAGCTAACTAAACTAATCTTAACTGAACTATGCGCGTTTGGTTGATTTCGAAAAATTAGATCGATATTAAATTGGAGATTAAGTGTAGAAGAAAAAAAATAATGGCGGTTGCTAGAAATTATTGAAGTAAAGTAATTTTCACCTCGTTCAACCAGAGCGCTGTTTTTATAACTGACCGCAAAAGTATGAAATATTTAAGTACATAATCTACAGATGTATTATTTGAGGTTGTGTTTATATGACTTAAGTCAATTTGTTTTTAAGTAATAAATAAAAAAGTACGGATAAGAGTAGTAAGTTTGTAATAAATTACTGTTAATTGTTTTATTCGTTTTATTAGTTAATTAATAAATTACATTGATTTGACTTAAGTCATTGGTTAAGTTGTTTTTGTTTTGTTTTGTTTTTTATTTATTTTTTATTATGTTGTTAAAGTCTTTAATAGAAAAGAAACGTGGGAAATTAATTTTATGTGTATTGAGTCTTTGTTTCTTAAGTCGTTGGTACAATACTAAAGTTTAAGTTGTGTTGAGTTAAGTTAAGACATAATGGCACTTAATAAAAGTTGAAAGTTGATTAAGTTAAGGCACACCAACGTTGTTTTGTTTGACGTGAGAGAAAGTTATGTAATTAAACCAGAAATTGTTTTGATTGGTAAATGACTAATCGAAAATATAAGTAGGGTTAAGTATATAAAAGTTTGACTTAAATTAAGTTAACAATAGGTTAGAAATATAGGTAAGTTTGATGAAGTTGATGTTGAATTATTGAAATTTTATTTTTAAATGTGTAAAACTTATATTTCTAATAAAAATTTTAAACATTTTTATAACTAAAGTTATAGATAATTTTATAGAGAATAAATAATCTTAATAAGTTTTTTGATAGAACGCATCAGTTTTGTTTAAAACGAGAAAATTTAAACACAATCAACGATTGTTTTTAGTGGCAAGGCCTGATTTTTATTCAGTAAAAGTCTAAAAACTATTAGATTTATTGAAGATATCAAAAAATGTTTATAACAAAAGTTATAGATAATGATCTAAGGAACATTTTTCCATAAAACGCACCAGTTTTGCTAAAAACGCGAAAATTTAAATACAATCGACGCTGTTGTCAATGATTAAGCGTAATTTTTATTCCGAAAAAGTCTAGAAACTATAAGTAATAATGAAAATATTAAAAAATAATTATAACAAAAGTTATAGCTAATGATCTAAGGCACATTTTATCTTATTAACATTTTTCCAAAGAACGCACCAGTTTTGCTAAAAACGCGAAAATTTAAATACAGTCAACGGTTTTTTAATGACTAAGCGTAATTTTTGTTCCGAAAAAGTCCAAAAACTATAAGTAATAATAAATATATTAAAAAATGTTTATAATAAAAGTTATAGCTAATGATCTAATGCACATTTTATCTTAGTAACTTTTTTCCATAAAACGCACCAGTTTTGCTAAAAACGCGAAAATCTAAATACAATTGACGGTGTTTTCAATGACTAAGTGCAATTTTTGTTCCAAAAAAGTCTAAAAACTATAATAAATAATGAAAATATTAAAAAATGTTTATAACAAAAGTAATTTTTAACTACCTAACATATAATTTAATTGAGTAGAATTTAATTTATGCACTAAAACGCACCAGTTTTAGTGTAAAACATGTTAAAGTAAATAACTATCACAATTTTTGTTGCAAACATTTAGCATAAAAACCGGAACTTCATTTAATTTCCCTTCACGCAATTATGCCAAACTAGTACTAGTACAAGTATTTAAAGTATTTACATGAATGCATGTCACTCATGTCTATTTTCACATAATTTCATTTAGACATCTACGCAATAAAGTACGTTTTAAAGAAATAAAAATAAATACAAGAAAGTCTCAGCTCTTCAACACGAATCCTCTAGGTCTAGTCTTCTAACGTTTTGTACTCGTAGTTAAATCTCTAGTTGAGATGTACGCGCGTGATTTACCTTCTCTTTTGAAGTCTTTGTACATAGATCATAACAGGCACATAAATACGAGTATGTGAATGCATTTCATTCATCTCATTTGCGTGCACGAATGAATCAAATTAAAATTCACGACCACTCTCTTTTGCTAGACCTAGACCTAGACCTAGTAGAGGACTTAGCTTGCAATAAAACAAAAACAAATGACATAGAACTAAATAAAACAAACATGTAAAACCAACAAACAAAGGAATTATGTTTGTTTGTTTGCCAACGTTACTACCTTGGCAATATGTCTTTTGTTTTTATTTTCCGATGTCAATTATTATCATAGTGCATTTTCTTTTTTTCCGTAATTCGCAGTTTCATTTAACATTAATTCTAACTACATAAACCTAACATTTGTTTGGCGTCGTTTGTTTAATGACAAACATTTCCAACGTAAAGAAAATATCAAATATTCTAACTACACAACAAAAACACAACACGCGACACGGTAAGTAGTAAATAGCGGGCTAGTGCGCGTGCGTTGTCGGGAAAAGTGAAACATTGACATAGAACCTGTAGCGAATGAATAGAATGAACATTGAAAGGTACTTTTGCTAACCCAAATTCGCAGCTAGTGCGCAAGCGCTATTACATTAGTGAACTTGTAAGAACAAGTTACAAGTTTTTCTTTCGTTGCGTTTGTTTCGATTCGACGACAACATTCTATTACGAGTCTATAAAAATAAAACAAGTGAATTGACATTTCAAATGTCAAAATCAATTAATATTGATGTTTTATAAATTTAATTTATTTAGAAAAATTTTATTACATATTATATATAATATAATATGAATGAAGAATAAAGAGTATAAAGACATGTATGAGGAATGATGACCAATTATACGCTGACGACGTTGACGACTGTCAATTGTTTTTATGTCGTTTTTATGGCCCGTCGATTACGTTTTTATTAGCTGTGACCGTGTTCAAAGTGTCCAAACGCGCATCAAATGTGCCCATTTTTCGGTTATGAACTACAACACTTTGCTTTTGTTTTGGATGAGAATGTAAACAACATGAAAACATCTAAAACAAATGCTATGTTGATGAATTTTGAGGTTAATAATAACAATATACATTATGACAGTTATAGGTATACACAAGGTCAAACGTGTACTTAAGTAAAAATAACCGGTTAATTCAATTTAACCGGTATTTTCATATTCGGAAACTATACATTTTTTTTTACAAATTTAACCGGTTATTTAACTTTATGAAACTCACACTTTTAAAAATTGTTAAAAGTTAATCAATTTTACGTTGAAACCGATATATTTATCAATAAATTTCAAACTTCAAACCGGTTTTTTTTTAAATTTACAATTTTTGTTAACCGGTTAATATTTTATAACCGGTATTTTTAAATATAATTTTTTAGTTTTAATTAATTTTTAAAACAAACAAAATTAACGTTTAATTATACTCTAGAAAAATCTAAAAAAATTAACCGGTTAATTAATTTTTAACCGGTATTTTAATACCAAAAAAAAAAAATTTTGTAAATTTTTTTTGGTAACAATATTAAAATCTAAATTAACTTAACCATAAACCGGTTTACATTTTACAATAAACCTAAAATAAATGACGTAGATGAAGAAAGATCTAGAAAACAATTTCGCTATGAAAGAACAACTTTTACTCGATGGATTATGGTCCGGTTACACAAAAAAAAATTAGATTAGACCAAACATCGCACGAAGAGAGTAGAACAAATGTCGATCAAGCATCAAACGTCGTATCAACCAAACCGAATAAAACGAAACCAAACTAAGAGTACACTAAAAACATAATTAAAGATTGAGAGAAAAAGAAACAAGAAACAAAACAAACAAATCAATGTACCAATAAATAAAAAATAAAACAAGACACAAATACAATTAAACATTTTTATTACTCTTTCCAATGAAGTAAATGTTCGAGAAAATTAAACACATAAACTAAGTTGATTGTAAAGTAAAAAGTAAATAATTCAATCACAATTTGAGGTTAGTTTTGACTCATTTAACGCATTAAAAAATACCTGTATCACGAATGTTGGTTTTGTTCTAAACGAATTTAGAATTTGTAGGTTAGAATGATTAACATCGTAAATTGTTAATTTAAATTTTATTACGATTTTTCAAGGAAGATAAGAAAAACATTAAATAGAATTAAGTATTTCAATTTAAGTTCAAATTAAAATTCAAATGTAAAGTTTACAACTTGTTTCTAAACATATAAAAACGTGAAATGTCGCGGTAGACGCGTTATATTTTTACTTTAATTATTTCTCGCACTCGTGCGAGGCCTGACTTAACAGGGCATTTACAATTGACCGTAGCCTACGTTTGGCTAAGTCGCGT
>JARJDS010038863.1:0-38921 GCA_030264155.1 Atheta pasadenae | reverse complement strand
TGCCCCCCTCGCACCTAAGATCAGTTTAGTTGCCACCACGAACGCCGCGCGCGCTAGTATCGTTTGAACAGCACAAAATTATATAGGAGTGCGCGATCTATTTTATTTGATCTGTGGTTTGGCTTTATTTTATTGGTTGGTGGCGTTGTACGACGTGACGTAATGCTTGGCGATTGCAGCGCCAATAAATAACTCATTCGAACTAAATCAAATTTATTTAAAAATAAAACGTTATTCTGTAAAATAATAATTAATTATTAATGTAGAAAGTTAACAAATAATTAATTAAATTATATTATTAGTTTTATTGTAAATTAAAACCTTTATAACAACATTTCAAACGGGTTTATACATAACTAAATTAAGTGTATATATGGTTGCATACAATAATACAATAAGATACAATAACAAAACTAAAATAAACTAATAATAATTAATAATTACATAATAAACGTTAATAACGTTATTTGTTATTAAAAAATTTAAAATATTTAATATTTTTTAATATAAAAACATTTCAATTTAATACTTCAACTGAAACATTTTAAGTTTAAAGGAAATTAAAGATTTTTTTTTAAACTTTAAACTAAAATAATTAATTATTTATTAATTAACGTAATAGAAAGTTCCGTTTAAGTAATAATTTATTCAGTAGACATTTCCTGACATTGTATTTACTAATAACAAACACAAAACCAAAAAAGAACAACAAAAAACACGAAAAATGTCCGATAAGAAAAGTTCACCGCCATTTTTGTTTGTATCCTTGCTATTTGACAATGAATTTATCTACAAATAGGAAAAAAAGTCTCCAAAACTACGCAGTTTCTTTCCATTACTAATATCCGACAATAATTAGAGTTATCAAGCATTGTAAAGTACATAAACTTAAAAATCCCCGGTTTGTCGCAAACTTTTGAGGTTATAAGTGCCATTTCCGGTCCATCTACCACCATCTACGTTCTAAAATAAATCCCAATCAGATTAAAATCAAAACAAACAATTGTCCTATAAATAAATTACTAGTATTGCTCAATTCATTGATAAAACACGTGCCATACTTAAAAATGTTTGCTAATGCAAAACGTTTGTAAATTACAAATAATTACAAACGAAATAAAAAGAATTGATAAAATGATTTTGATAAGATTAGCGCGCGTGATAAGTGAATATTAATAAAATAAAACAATCGTGTGCAATCACAATCCGTGCAGTCGTGGACGTCTGAAACTTAACGCCATCTACGTGCAAATACGATGCAGATCACACCAACCGTGAAAATCTTCTGTGTAATGGCGGCCATTGCCGCCATTGCATTAGGTAAGTTTATAAATAAAAAAAAGTAACACGAAGTAATTAAGTATTAATTAAAACAAATTGTTTTGCAATTAATGTAATAAAACATTACAAATGTTCAGCTTTATTTAATTTATTAATTGTTTACCACCTAGCTTGTTATACACATCACAAAACCAACAGGTTTTGTTTTGTTAATTATGACGTTGATTTACATTGTGATAACGTTTCCAGAATGTGCCGCAACTGATAATCGGATTGTGGGTGGACGACCTGCGGAAGACGGCGAATTTCCCTACCAGGTAATACCAAACATAACCTACAACATGAAAATCATAACCTTAAAACTATAACCTATAAAAATTTAAAGGTTATGTTTGTTAATTTGTAGGTTATCAATTAAAATTGTTGTTTCTATGTTAAGGTATCACTCAGAAAGGCTTACAACGATAAACATTTCTGTGGCGGTTCATTAATAGACGAAACTCATATTTTGACGGCTGCGCATTGTATGTTTTATCGTTGGGGTGGTATTTTACCCCCGATTGTTGTGTCTGTGGTCGCGGGACAATTGAATTTAACCATTACGGAGTCAACTGAGTTTAGGAACGCGTCGGAAATAATTGTGCATCCGAAATTTAATAAAACATCGATGGAAAATGACGTCGCTATTATAAAATTATCGAAACCTTTTGTTTTGGATCATTTTGTGTCGGTTATCCCTTTGTGTGATAATGATACACATCATTTGGAATGCATTGTCAGTGGTTGGGGTGTGCAACAGTTTGTAAGTTACTTTAAACCCATATAACCTAAAATTAATTTACCATAACCTAAAATTTGTTTGGTTATGTTTGTCTAGGAATCAACAGAAGTTAGTGAAACTTTGTTAACAACAACTGTGAACCGGATAACGAATGAACAATGTGATGTTATGTATGGTAATGGCACTATTCATCCAAGTATGTTGTGTGCTCATGATGAAGCTGGTGAACATGATGCTTGTCAGGTAATTTTATTTGTTTTTTTCTATAAAATTTGTGGTTTGAATTTATTTATTATTTATAGGGAGATTCTGGTGGACCTTTGGTCACTTCCGGTTGTCTTATTGGCGTGATTTCTACTGGTGAAGGCTGCGCCAGTAAAGAATATCCGGGAATTTACGCGTCTGTACCTTATCTTTACGATTGGATTTTACAAAATGTTCGTTTATCTAATTCAACTAATCTAACAACTGAACAAACACAAAATTTTACTGATGAGGATGATATAAGTGAAGATTTTGACCAAAGTGTAAATGAAACTGAAACTACTCTTTCATCATCGCATGCAAGTTCATCTACAAGTTCTGGTCATAACCTAGAAGTTTCTACGGCAGGTCATAACATAACCAACAAAACTTTAGAAAACGAACATAACCAAACTGGGTCCACTTCTACAACTCAACACCATAATAATTCCAAGCCGTTTAATCTTACGACACATAAACATTTAAATGAAAACACAACACCTGATAAATCTGTTGTTAATCTTGGTGACCATAGCCGTGTTCCTGATGATATTGACGTCAATTCCGGTGTAGTTTCGACGCCATTTTATTTTACTTTGTTACTAACCATTATTATGACATTTACAGTAATGGTTTAAATCAAATATGTCTGTGATAAACATTAATTCTTTGTTATTTAAATAAATTTATTATAAAATAGTTTAACATTTTTTTTAATATAATTATCTGATACATTTTTGGATAATTATGTAAGGATGTCATTATTGCGTATTTATTGTTAAGTATGACCTAATAAACAGATAACAATGCGAAATTATGTGATAACCTCTTATATTATAAATAAACTATGCCACTACTCAAGTACTTGACCTAGTTTTAATTCATGTACTCTTACGTAATAATTTAAGATGAGTTTAATTTTAAAAGTAATGAAAAATATTGATAATTTGTTGATATAATTTAAAAATCCCGCTTGTGAATGTTTTCAGGTTATGTCAAGAATGTTTACACATATTACATTAGACAACATTAGAAACGTTTACATAATATTGTAACATTTTGTACAATGCTTAATAAACATGTGTTAAAAGTCTGGAACGCAGGAAGAATATCGTTTGACAATGGTTTGAAGTTACAAGCGGCATTAGCCAACAAACATCACAAACAGAATGATCCTAATGAAGAACATGACACACTTTTGATTGTCGAACATACTCCTGTTTATACTATTGGAATACGAACTAAAGATTATAATGATACAGATATTAAATTACTTAAAGCTACTGGTATGTTTTGATACAATTCAATTTAGAAATAAGAACCATAAATAATATGTGGTTGATAATAAATTCTTAATAGTTTGTTTCATCGTTTTGTTAATATTTTAGGTGCAGAATTTCATAAAACAAACAGAGGTGGGTTAATAACATTTCATGGTCCTGGACAATTAGTAGCTTATCCTATTATTAATCTTAAACATTATCGATGTAGTATTAAATGGTATGTACATGCACTTGAAAATTGTATTATCGATCTTTGTGAAAAGTATTATGGCTTACCTGCTGTTGTATCACCTTATACAGGAGTGTGGATAAATGATAAAAAGGTATTTTGATTGTTTTTACTATAAAATACTTCAAGAAATTTAAGAATATTAGAATTAGAAGTCATAACAAAATTTTAGGTTATCTTTTAAAACAAAAACTTAACCCAACTTTTCTTAACAAAATTTTTAAAATAATTTTTTAAGTATTACTTAACTAATTTGTTAATTATTTTTAAAGGTGTGTGCAATTGGTATACATGGAAGTCGCTTTATAACAACGCATGGTTTAGCTTTAAACTGCAATATTGATCTGAGTTGGTTCAATAACATCGTACCATGTGGAATAAAAGACAAAGGAGTAACAAGTATAAGTCGGGAAACTCGTAAGGACTACGGTATTGACGTTATAACCCCACAATTTGTGAAAACATTCTGTGATACATTCAAATGTTCCCACATTGAATTCCCACCCGATGAACAAAAAAGTATTTTAAATGGTTTAGTGGTTAATTCTGCACATAATTTGGAGGTTAATCAACAAGGAATTACGACGAGGAATGAATCTACTTCTAATATACAAATGAGATAACAAATGCTAATATATAGAAATAAACAACTTTTGTTTTTTTAGAAAATAATTTAATGTGCAACTTTCCTTTCCTTACTTTACCTAATTTTCGTTACCTTAGTATCACTAATTCACAATAAAATTAAGAACTTATTAATTACTAACTGTTTGCCCTAAATAGATTAGATTAAGCAATATAAATTTTAATTGGTAATAAAAAATATTTTAAGTTTCTTTAGTCTTAAGATTTATATATACAAAATAAAAATTCTTAATTTAATTTTTTAATCCAAATCAAAAAATTTATATTACTTAGGATGCGTTTTTTAATTTTTTACCCATCTGCAGACTTTTCATCATCAAGGCTCTTCATTTAAATGCTGAAACTCAAAAATCAACTTGTTTAATAATATTTGTTGTAACAAAACAAATTTTACAAGTTCTGAAATGATTACAATAATTTGTTTTTTTAATTTAAAAGAAAAATTCGAAAAAAATTTTGAAAAAACCAAATTATTATAATTTTTTACATGATTTGTGATTATTTTAAAGAATTTTTACTTAAACATTCAAAACCCGGTCAAAATACCGGCTGACTTAAAATAACTCAATAATAAAACAAAAATTTTCCAAACAATGTTTATGTAAAAATTCCCTAATAAATTTGAGAGTTTTTATGTTTGCGGAACGATACATCTTTGTATATACTCCACCTGTTCAGAAAGTAGTAGGCCCGTCACAGTACTTTGGACTGAAAACAAATCGCTTGCCGAATTATTAAAGTTAATAAAATTACAGAGTGAGAAACTTGTATTTGTTCAATCAACTCATTATTTTTTTAAATTTGTAGCAAATAATGGCTACCAAATTTAATTGAATTGTAAATTTTTTTTTATGAAAGACTGAACAAATACATTTACATAATTTATCATCCCACCTTGTAATAAAAATCAGTTGCGATGACAAAGTAATGATCGTCATCACCCCAAATTCAATCATTGGCTCCCAGTTGGGCATCTGACTAAACTCAGCACCCTGTAAAATTAAAAAGAATCCTAATAACAACATCCTTTACAACCTAACACTATTAAAGTAAGGAAAGTGCAGTGCAATTAACTTGAACTCAATGAACATAAATGCAAAACAACAATAAGAATCTGATACAGACATTTTCATATAAATAATCCACAAAACAAGGCATGTGCATCTTGTTGTTTAATCCATAAACCATTTAAGGCTCCTCAAAAGCAATCTTCTTCACTCCATACTCGATTTGAATTTTCATGACATTTCGAACAATATTCCAATGAAACTTTATGATTGGAAATGTGTAGGCAGACACCTAGACCTCCTAAACCTTCATCAGAATCTGCAATTTCTGATGAGGTCAAGGTGTAGTTATGGTCATCCAAAGATGGTGAAATTGGTGGAACATCTAATAAGTCTTCAAACTGAAGATCTAACCCTGGTAGACATTGAGTATCTAAAGTAAAGTCAAAGTTGTCAAAAATTTGATCCATGTCATTATCCACTTGTGGTGGAGTCAAATGAGACAAACCATTTAGCTGTGCATCACTCCATGGATGTAATTCCTTGATTATCACATCAGAAGGTGATTGTTCTTGAGGTTGTAGTATCTTCATATTTTTTTCAATTCTATCCTCCATTTTGTTGGCATTTATTGTGAAATTTTTGTTTAATGAGGTCCCAACTGATAAACCAGTGTTGAAGTGTAAAGTTTTTAATAATTTTGAAATATCTGAATTATTCGCCAAGACCCCTCGCATGTATTTGATCTCACGTTCATGTTTTCTAATAGTTTCTGATTGTTGTTTTAAAATATTGACATATTTTTTGTTTTTCTGACGCTCTTTGGTCAACTCACGTTCGAGGTTTTCCATGTATAACTTCTTTTTGAGTCGATTTTCTCGGGCCATCAATGCGTTTTTCGAAAACGATTTGGGTTCACGTTGTTTGCGATTCCTCGTGTTGAATTTGTTGTACTCCGTGTGATCATAGTTTTCAACATCGTTGTCGCTTTCTGTATCAGAAGTCGATGACTCAGAATAGCGTACACGTTTGGATGCCATTTTTCACAAATTGCAACCAAATAAGTGAGATATTCAGATTATTATTGTAGGCACCCGATGTGGAAACACTAATTGATAGTTTATTTGTTGAATATTTTCTTGTATTATTGAAATTACTACGGTTTTAACAGGTTTTACCCACGTTATGCTACGCGTTAAAAATGGCGGGCGTAATACAGCAAAACTGGGCGCAAACTGGCGCAAACGTTGTGAATCGTTTTTCACAAAATGGCGAATTTGACTAATGTTGTCAGCAGTTGTCAGTCAAATGTGTCAAAACGTGCTGGATCATATATAAGTATTTATTAAAATTAAAAAAAAATTCTTTTAATCAAAATCAGAATTGCCAAACATTTTGTTTTTGTATAAATTTAGCCAAATTATTTAAGACTAATAAAAAATCGCTCATAATTATAGATTCAGAACTAGTAGGGTGTAAACTGGGTGTAAATGTGTAAAGTTTATAATCAGAGGGCGCTGTAAGACATAAAGCTTGAGTTTGCTTTTGCTCGTGTGTAGGCAACACAAAATACACAAATAAATAAATTTAGCATTTCGTTCATTATCTATGCTTCAATTTTTTTAAATAATGTTTAATCAAGAAATGACATTTTTGATATTATTCTTCCCCAAGGAAAATGGCTGCCTTGGTTCACAGCAGTTCAGAATGAATCTTGTTTTCTATCTTGTGCAATGTTGTTTGGGTTGCCTAACAAAATTTAACCACAGTCAACGTCAGAGTGGTCAGAGCAGGTCAGAGTCGTCAACGTCGTCAACGTAAATCAACGCAACAAGAGCAAACTAAAACAAAAAGAAAACGGAAAGCCAAGTGTGTCTGATCCTCATTTATTTTATGTAGCCAATTCATAGGTACTATAAACATTTTAAATTTAATGTAATGAATCACAAGCGTAAACACAAAACAAAAAAATGTGGCACATAATATTTATTGTAATTCTAAATTCTAAGTGCATAATATAAAACAATTACACATCTTGACAGATAATAAGTAAAATAAACAAATTATTCACTATCAGAACCAGAAGCCGATCCAGACCCAGACCGTGATGCAGAACGTGAACGAGACCTAGACCGACTTGCTGATTTAGAACGGGATCTAGAGCGAGATTTAGATCTAGAGGCACTCCTAGACCTAGAACCAGATTTAGATCTTGATCTTGAACGAGACCTAGACGCCGACCGTGACTTTGAAGGCGAACGAGACCTAGAACCCGAACGAGATCTACTACCAGATTTGGACCGGGATCTAGACCTAGATCTGGACCTGGATGCTGACCTAGATCTAGACCCGGAAGCAGAACGAGACTTTGATCGAGACCTAGAC
Organism: Atheta pasadenae; assembly: GCA_030264155.1. Lineage (NCBI taxonomy): Eukaryota > Metazoa > Arthropoda > Insecta > Coleoptera > Staphylinidae > Atheta > Atheta pasadenae. Next base: position 31,067 of record JARJDS010038863.1, on the reverse strand, counting down.
TTAGAACGAGAGTGAGATCGAGATCTAGATCTTGACGCCGATTTTGACCGGGATCTAGACTTTGAATGAGATCTAGACCTTGACTTGGATTTCGATCTTGAACGTGATCGCGACCTTGATCCTGAATTTGACCTAGAACGTGACCTAGCTGAAGATCTAGATGAAGCCCTGGAACGTTCTCCATCACTGGATTCTGTAAATGAACATTTTTTGTTAAGCATTGAAATAAAAATGTCAACAACCAAACTGTCAAAAACACAAATGTCAAAAAACAAAAACTTACTGTCAGATTGTGTTTTGTTTTTAGCACCATCAGACTCAGCTCCACTGTCATCTTCTTGTTGAGTATCCTTCGCGTCTTCTTCGGCAACAACTTCCAATTCTTCGTCATCATCTCCAGCAGGTTCCAATTGTTTTTCTCTGTATCTTTGCATTCTAAATTCTGAAGCTTCCATAGTTCGATGTTTCACCACCAGGCGAGTATTCGTCGTATTCTGTCTTGGAACAGCCCCAACTTTTTGTCTTCTTTTACTTAACCTTACACGAGTTTCTAATTCGTTGTAATAAACCGCGTCGTCACGAACAACCAAATAATAATTCTCTTCATAACCTTTACTGGCTTTACTCTTAACATTCCAATTGTACTCGCGCGCCATTTTGTATTCATACTCTTGGTCTTCTTCATACTCAACATTACTAGCAACATCATAACGCCGTTTTTCTAAGGTATCTTCAGTAGGCAGGAAGTAAGCTACAAATTGTTCACCACTTTCATCCATGACACCACGAATCATGGCTTGAGACATTTCTTCAATTTGTGCAGGAACTTGTTTACCCACTGGAGCAGGATCAGAATCAAATATAACTTGGGCACAAGGATACTTCCAAAGTTTAAAATCAGGAAACACTTCCATAACCTCAACTGGTACTACATTTGGTTTGCTGTAGTGTTTATCAATAGGAATCTTTGCATCTTCAAATGTTTTCTCAATAGCTTTGATTTGAGAATCCCTATCCATGTATAAAGTCTCATTCTTAAGGTTTTTCTTGATACTATAACCAACTTTTGCTTCCACTTTATCCATAGTTTGAGGTTGGAAACGAGTTTGTTCTGTTGAGATATACTCAGTTCTTCTAAGCCAAGACACAGATCTGGCATGATGTCTGGATCGTTTTGAATCTTGTGGGGCTAAAATGTCTTCTTCAAGAAGTTTTTCATCAGCAGGGTCTAGTATTGATCCTGGGTCATGGGCATAAATATCTCTATTAATTAAATCAATTTGGACACCTAAATCATGTTCAGTTAAGATTTCATAACGATAATTCCTTTCTAAAGATGTGGGATTATATTGGATGAACCTGAACAAAACAAAACAAATTAACATAATACAATTAGTATTTATTTAATTTTTGCTATGATATAAAGTTTGTAATTATAAATTGAATGTTAAGTACACAATTACCTTGTAGATTCAAAAGGATATGAAATAAACTTCAAGTCAAATGGTATATCGGGCAGAGTGTTGCAGTATTTAACTTTGATAGCTAACTCAGACCTGAAATTTAAGACTTTGAGAATTGTTTCCACAAAAATAATATAATTTGACGCTATACCTTCTCTCTGTTGGTTTTACGGGTCGTTTTTCAGCTGTGTTGGCTGCAGCATTAGCGCCGTTTTGTATTGTTGGTGGCATTGTTACAATTTATAATTAATTATTAATTATAATAATAATACATCGCCAACTTACACACAACAACCAAACATTGATTGGTTATGTTGTTTGGTAACTTTTTAGTGTCTAAATCACAATAAATAACTACATTTTGTTTAGTTTACTTCTCTTTCGTTATGTAAGCAGCGCCACTTTCAAATTTAATTACTAATTAACATTACATCTAAATACAAAAACATTAATAAAATATACTATAATACGTAGTATAATATTCCTTTTGTAAATTATAACATTTGTATCAGTTAAAACGTATTTTTTGTAAATCTAAAGTTATAATTTAGGGACCCTAAATAAGTTATAGTTTAAACTGGTTTAAACTTGTCAAGAACTGTTTACGACCTTTTAAAATTTCTATAAAATTCTTAAAGTAAGTAATATTTAATATTGTAAGTAATAAATATCAAATTTATCGATGTAAATCTGAAAAACCATTTGTAACTCATTGTAATTTTAGTTTTCTGCAATATTTACATCTACGCTGATCTACGCATGCGCAGGATTTAGAGCCTTATGATTGGTGAAATCTGGTGTAGACCTGTGTAAACCACAAAAAACGATTTCGAAATGAAGTCGAAGCCGAAGAAGAAGCAGAAGAAGATGAAACGGAAGAAGAAAAGAGAAGGTTGCACAAGAAGCTTTCGCCCACTGTCAACCTCTGTCTCTGAGTGCATCTTTGTGTTGGGCATTGATTGTACCGATAACAAAGGTTAAAAATACTCAATAATCTTTAAATAATTAAGTTTTAGCAACATCAAACTTAAAGTCTAAGAAGAATGGATTATAATCACGATATTCAATCGCTATGCGCCATTTGTATAGGAATACTACAAACAGAAAATGTCAAAGCTTTAAACACAAGTATTGAACCAAACGCGTCATTAAAGGCTTACCAATTGTTAGAATCAATAACAAATGTAAGTATTTTAGTAATTACTCATTACCACACTTTGATTACCCCATAAAATTAAAATGTTTTTAATGTTTCAGTTCAAATTTCATACAAATGGACCTCATTTTGCATGTGCAGATTGTTTCTATAAATTATCTGGTATATTTATATTTCAACAAATGTGTAATGATGCTCAGGTGTTTTTTGATAAATATTTAAAGCAGCAAACTTATGACAAGAATATAAATAACACCAATGATTATGAGGGGATCAATAGTAGAAATAATTGTAGAAATACAATACCAGTAAATATAAAACAAGAAGTGTTAGTAGAAGATACAACAGAACAAAATTTTTCAAGTTCTGAAGTTGAGTTTAATAACCAACACAGTAATAGTGGTGTTAATGATAATTGTGGTATAAAAATTAAAGAAGAACAAGAAGAATACATTGGTGATGGCATTGAAGAGTATAACCATACTGATCATGATGATATTAAGTATGAAATGGTTGTGGATGATACAATAATTCACAATTTAAAGGTAAAAAATGAAATTAGCTATGAGGGATATGAGACTGTACAAAATATTACAAATGTGGATGAAGAGGAATTAAGGGGCAGTTGGGGTGATACTAGTCAAGGTTATAATTCACCAAATCAATTTCCTTTACAATGCAGGTAATTTTTTTTTGGTTTGATGATTTATTTATATTCTGACTTACTAAGAGTTGACTTTTTCACTTTGCAGAATTTGTTATAAAGGTTACGCAACCACCAAACTTCTTGAAATTCATATGTGTACACACACAGGAGAAAAACCCTATGTTTGTTCACAATGTAATGCAAGATTTACGTAAGTGTACATGACTTTCTAAATGATTGTCAGTTGATCTTTGCTTTTAATTAATAATTAATTAATTATTATTTGTAGTCAAAAGGGCAATTTGAAAAGACATGAACTAAAACACGCTGAACGTCCATACAAATGCGAGTAAGTTAGAATATACATAACCTATAACTTTGGACCTAACCTTACTATTTATGAACTTATTAAAGCGTTAGGCCACTCTAGAATCTACATAAAATCAATTTTTTAACTTAATAATATGACTCATAACAATATTATGTCGTCTGATTTATACATAAACAGTTAATTTATAGGGGTTAATTGTTTATTTTACCACAGCGCCATCTACAGGATTAAAGCGGGCATTAAAAAGCGACAATGTCAAAACTGATTTTTTAAGTTGCCAAGACAAATAATTCGGACAATTATCAACGTAATGACTTCAAATTTGGAATATCTCTTGGAATATACATTGTCTTTAGAAGTATGTACTTAGAATTATTGCGATATATTGCATAGTTTCGTTGTTATTAACAATTATATTTTTTGTGGAATCTAGAGTGGCCGAACGCCTTAAGATAGATGTACAATGTCTCTATATTGACAAGATAATTAGATTTAAATAGTTATTGCCACGATTACTTGTTGCAGTATTTGTGTAAAGGGTTTTGAAGACAGCGCCCAACTCGAAATGCATTTGCAACACAATCACACCGGTGCAAAACCATTCAAATGTTCGCATTGTTCTGCATGTTTTGCGTGAGTTTCTTTAAAACTTTTAAAATGTTTCTCATTCAATTAATTGTAATAATTAATCTTGATATTATTCAGACAAAAATGTAATATGAAAAGACATGAATTGACACATCTACGAAAACCATTCCAATGCGGGTAAGTTATTTCCTAAATTTCTCAAATTACTTAAATAAAAGTTAAATTTGTTACTAAATTCGTTTTAGATTTTGTGATAGAAACTTTGCAGACAACGTACAATTAGATATTCATGTCCAACAAACTCACACTGGAGAAAAGCCATTCAAATGTAATCATTGCGATGCAAGATTTAAGTAAGTTTCCTTTTACTGTCAAAAACCAATACTGTTTTGCATGGTATTAAATGTATATTAATTGTAGACAAAAAGGGAATTTAAAACGACATGAATTTACACATATTGAACGAAGACCACATCAGTGCAAGTAAGTTTAATTTAAATAAATGTATGAAAAACCAACAACAATTTTTTATTACTTTTGTACAGTATTTGCCAGAAAAGTTTTGGTGACCTTACAAGTCTTAAAATTCATTTGCGAATTCACACAGGGGAAAAACCATTCACGTGCACCACGTGTGATGTTAGATTTACGTAAGTTTATATTTTTATTAATAATTGATGAGTAATGTTTGCATTATTATCTTTTTTTTGTTTTTTGCAGGCAAAAATGCCACTTGAAGGCCCATGAAAGAATACATTTTGTGGAATGTATTGATTTGATTTAAATAATTTATATTTTAAAGTAATAAAAGAATCTATGAACAAAATAAATGTTTCGATTTGTAAATTATTTTTTAGCTTTTATCAGCTTTTATATTTGAAGGTTAAAAAATTCTGAAAAAACAAGTGAAGTTAAATACATGATAAATGCATGATTGACGTATGACAGCCAGCGTAAGAATTTTTTTTAGGTTTTGATTGATTAACAATTAACATAAAACGAAAGTAAACATAAATATGCATAAATATGAATGCTTGTACTAGAGACTTGTTTTATATTTTAACACGTAATTTATAGTAACCTGTAATAAACCTGAGTAAATCTAATAAAAATACTGTAAACATAAACTGTAATGTTGAATTACAGTTCAAAATCCATGGTCAACGCGATAAAATGTGAGATAACAACAAAATAAAACACAGTTCAATTTATGAACTTTACAGTGCTAAAATGTGAACAAAACTTTCTAGAATTTCACTTAATAACATTTATTTTGCATTCTATACTTCAGTAAATATTGCTATTGAATATCAGTAATATCAATTTCATTTTATTTGATCAAATTCTAACGCGTTTTTCGCATCAGTTAATTTAATGAGAACTTAAACTTTCTGTACTTGCACTTGTATTACACTCGTGCTGTAGCGAAACGGAAACGCACACAAAAAGTAAAACTTGTGCTTTGCTTCGTTCAGTTCAGTAACTCAAATCGCGCAAGTAGAATTAGATAATGTCTAAATTCGCGTCGCACGCGTTATCAATCGCACGCACCGCGAGCAACATTTGCCAATGTCGATTTTCTAACCGTTCACACCGATCTTTTTATACCTCCAGCAGCAAGTCATTACTTTCTACGCCGAACTTATCGTTTCCTAGACAGCACAACCGACACATTTCTACGCTTCCAACGACGCAAACGCAGCTACGTTTACGTTCTCGACCTCTCGCACATTACCTTTCACCGCTGCGCGTGAATTCGTCGTCGTCTACGAGTAGAATCGTGGCGACTCGCACAACTCACATTCATTCGCGATCCATTCACAACCACGGTGCGTGCTCGTGTTCAGCCCAACCGAAGCCGAAATTTGATAAAAAAATGTCGCAATACTCTACTATCGAACGTGGGTGTCCCAACACCACTGATTACCGGGTTTACATTTGTAAGTTATTACATAAATTATTAAAAACAATTAAAAGTTTTACTTCTATTAAGTTGTAGTCAAAAATGTGAAAAAAACCTAACCTCATTTGACATGTTTTTTATGTTATTTAAAATTCTCAATAAAACATATGGTTTTACTTATTTGTTTATTTACTAATTAATTAATTATGTACAGGTGATGATAATGGACCAATTTCACCATTACATGACATTCCTTTGTATGCTGATGAAGATAAGAAGGTGTTCAACATGGTTGTTGAAGTACCACGATGGACAAATGCTAAAATGGAAGTAAGTACAAAGAAATCAATATAAAATAAATACCATAACTTAAAATTTGTTATTATTAGATCACATTAAAAGAGTCACTAAACCCAATTAAACAAGATGTGAAAAAAGGTAAGCTTCGTTTTGTTGCCAACTGTTTCCCTCATCATGGTTACATCTGGAATTATGGTGCACTTCCACAAACTTGGGAAAATCCTGACCACTTAGATGATGGTACTGGTTGTAAAGGTGATAATGATCCAATTGATGTGATTGAAATCGGCTACAGGGTTGCTAAACGTGGTGAAATTATGCAAGTTAAGGTTTTGGGTACTATTGCACTCATCGATGAAGGTTAGTTTTTATTTATTTATTCATTTCACTATTATTTATAATTTATAAATAATTTAATTCAACTATAAAATGATGATCAACTACTTTTAAATTTTTGTTACACACAATATGCAACAATACAACAGTTAATAATTGATTAGTGGCTTGCATGTGTATTTTTTGTATTGTTGAATCAGTTAATAGAACTTAATAGACCTATAAAGACCTTAATTTTCTATTTACTTGTTCATCGGGTGAACTGCTGTTTCAAGGTGTAATTAATTGCGTTTTATTCGACGTGTGCCTTTATCGTCAATTATTTTGTGAATAATTAAGAAAATCGTGTTTTACTCAAGGTAGAATATAGTCTTGACATGCAAATGATAAAGGACATGCAATGTCTTTAGAAATTATTCAAATAATCAATACTTGTTGAGGTTTTGACTTATATTTTTCAAGGAAAATAAAATAATGTTGCTTCCTAACCATTTTTTTCCTTGAAAAAACAATTACAAATTAACACAAAATATTTATTTATATTCTAATCGAATTTTTAATTGTTAACAAGGTGAAACCGATTGGAAATTAATCGCAATTGATGTGAACGATCCCTTGGCCGATCAGATGAATGACGTCGCGGATGTGGAAAAACATTTCCCAGGATTACTGAAAGCGTCAGTGGAGTGGTTCAAAATCTACAAAATTCCCGACAACAAACCAGAAAATCAGTTTGCGTTTAATGGTGAAGCCAAACCATCCGCGTTTGCTTTGAATGTTGTTGACGAGGTAACGATGTTTTTTAATCTGAAAACAAAACACTTCAATAGAAATGTTGTGTTTTGCAAATTTCCTAATTGTTTTTCGTTAATGCTTTGAAACGATTAGTTGATATGCGATTAAGATTAAAATTTACTTAAAACGAAGTTAATCTTTTTATCAAGGACAAAGTGAGATACGTTTGAAATGATAAATAAGTTCAAGTGGATATATTTTTGCAATGTTCTACTTGAACTTGACTTCACTTACAACTTGATAATTCATGTAATTTTGAAATAATTGAGATAATAGTCAATGATCTGATAATTTAAGATTTTTTGTTGTATTCTTGTTAAAAATATTTGGATTTTGGTTTAGGTTCACAAGTTCTGGAAACAATTGGTTAACAAGGAAGTTGATGGCAAAGGAATTTCATGGTAAGTAAAAAATTAAAATTTAATATTTTAACCGTTAATTGACTAATAATGTAATGGATTTATAGTTCCAATGTGGCAATTGAAGGCAGTCCATTCAAAATCTCCGAAGAAGATGCTAAAGAAATTGTGTCTAAGACTCCTGAGTTTGGAACTGCTGAACCAATCGAACCTATTGGTAGGTATTTTTTATTATTTGTTTTACAAACCTTGTAGTCCAAACGTTTAACTGTTATGTGTTGTTTTTTCTTCCACAAGTAGTTTAGGACATGTACACAAATGAATTGTTTGATAATGTAGTAACACGTGCTCGTTATTATTAATTTCAGTTAATAAAATTCACTTTGTGTGCATCAAGTCACAACTGTAACTGTAGTCTTGTAGCTGTAACACAACTCTTAGTGCAATTGCACATTACATATTAGAAGTAGGTTTATTATTTTATTAATTAATTTATTAAATATTATTTAGTATAGCATAGTATTATTAGTTAATAACACATTTGTTAATTATTCATTGTGATAGTAATTTGTTTCAATTTTTTGTTTGTTTTTGATTTCAGTTGATAAATGGCACTACATTCATCTGAAGTAAATGAAGCATCCAAAAGAAATCGACGCTATATCAAGAATATTACCTAATTACCTACATTTGCCTACTATCACCAGCACAGCACCTGAATTGCATTTAATGTAAATGTCAAACAAACTAGTTGATAGGTGGTTGTTTTGTTGTTGTTGGTTGTTTGTCGTAGGTATAGGTTATGTAAGCGTTTTTGCGCGATATTCATTGGGCACCGATACAAATGCAAAATGTTATTGTTATCTTATTTAATAGCAATTAAGGAAATATAGATGTTTGTGAGGGTCATTTACTCTCTACTTAATTTAATCCTACCTAACAGAATGTATCTAAAACTTGCATCCTTTACAAGTTCATTTTGACTCCAGCCAATCAGAGCGTGGAATTCAAATTCAAACTTACCAATCATTTAAAGTTCACTTCGTTCCAACAAATCTCCAGCCAATCAACGCGTAGAATTCATATTCAAAACTTCCAACTGTCCAATCATCGCTTCCGTCATTTAAACCTACAGCCAATCAACTACTCGGCCTTATTAAGGTTAAATTAAATAAAAACAAACGAACTTATTCGAAAATATTAATACTTAATAACCGCAAGGTACAACAATCTCAAAACATAACAAGGTATGTAAAAATACATGTAAAAATTTATCTTAATTCGTACGTACTGCGTTAACCAACGAAGCGTTGAAATTTCCTAACGCTTGCAGCGCACTCCCCACAAGATGGAGACTTCCTGTAATCAACACTTCGTGATGCCGACCATTCATAGCGGTTAACTGTTCCAGGGCAGAATTTACCGAAGGCATCACATGTGCTTTACCCGCATCGTGTGGAAAAAGTTCACACCACTTACGTTTATTCGCCTTACATTTTATCAGTTGTTCACTTTCCGGAAAATTGTGATTGACATTATCTACAAAAATAACACAACTCACAAGAAATTGTCACATTAAATGATTACAGAAATAAAATATTACCTAAACTTCCGGCACTTTGACATACATTCGGAACAAAATACACACGTTGAAAGTCGCATTCATGTAATATTTGCAAATGTCTTTCAACATCTCGATCTCCAGTGCTGTTAAACAACAATACTCGATGTGTTTTGCAATTTCCACGTAGATTACCATCACCACAACCTACTTCATTATTCATATTATTTTCAACTCCTGTACTTGTTGTTTTTGTAAAGTGAGATTCTCCAGAATGACTTGTCGAACCATTCAGAACATTAAAATTATTAATTTTCAACTTGTTGGACCCAATATTTAATTTATCTTTATACCAATTACTACAATAACTTAAACTTTCCGATGTGTGAGCTCCATCAATATAAAAATTGATATTTTGTGTTTTTATCACTTGAAACCGACCAGGCCAATGACAATTCACTAAGCCTTCATTTGTTTTTTCTTGAGAAACATTGATACCTTTCATTTCTAACCAAGTTTCTGTTATTTTCATTGCTAATGAAGCATTGCATCTATAAATATCTTGTGGAACACTGTTTTGTATCGGTAAATTACTTATTGGGTTAACAATTTTTAAATTACACTATAAAAATTTAAAAAAACAACATAACCTCAATTACATTTTGAACTAAAATAATTTAATACTTACATCAATTTCTTTACTTCTAGACTCTAATACCCTTAAAGCTTCTTCACATTGTGGTGTACTGAATGCTTTACATCCTTTTTTCATGATCCCGGCTTTATGCCAAGTTATTTTCTCAATTGTGTTACCCAAAATGGATGTGTGGTCTAACCCCAAAGATGTTATACCCACAACATCACTATGACTATACAAAACTCAATTATTACCACATTATTATTCTAGTATAAACAAAATATTACCTTATAACATTTGTACTGTCATATTCACCACCAATTCCGACTTCAATAATAGCCACATCAACATTTTTATCCACAAATAATTTAAACGCAATCAATGTTAACATTTGAAAATAAATTGGCATTGAAACGGCATTATCTTTAGTTTTGGACTTTACTAAATCTAAATATATTTCCCAGAAAGTTTTTGCAAACAAATGATTGTCAATTGGTGTACCATCAATTTTTATTCTTTCGGTGACATTCATTAAATGTGGTGATGAGTAAAACCCAGTTTTTAAACCATGGTGTCTTAAAATGCTTTCACAAAAAGCACAAGTTGATCCTTTACCTTTTGTACCAGCAACATGTATTACTGATTTTAAATTATTTATGTTTATATTACTCCTAAAAAATATTTTAGGTTAATTTTTAAATATTTTAAGGTTAGGTTTATTAATCAACATTTTCAAAGTCATATTTAAGCTTTAAGATTTAACTTGTAATGCATGAATCTTAAATTAAAACAAATTAAGAACATTCTCTGTGTTTTTTAAAATGTATAAAAATAAAATCTTTCTGAACAAATAAATTTAAAAAAAAACATTTCATAAAATATTAAACTGCATTGAAAAAACAAACTCAAATATTGACACAAAAATTTCTTAATACTAATGATAATTCATTTGCTACATACTCTTATCACCAGAATGTTCTTATCATGTTTGTTTTCATATAATTTATTAAGTAAAGTCTAAGATAGTACCTGTTCAAAAACGCGTTCATTTTACCAATGCAGTTCGCCTTAATCTCCTCGTGTGTGCTGTTTTCCACATCAAGTTGCCGATTTCGCAAATACTGTGCATTGCTTTGTAGAGTATTCAGAGCATCAATCGCAGCCTGAAAACATTTATAACCTCAAATTGTAACTCAAACAAAAATTCAAGAATAACTAAACTAAAGTAAGTTAACATACCTCATAATTATACGTCCCATTACTATTGAAACGTGGAATTATTTCTTTTATACTTGAATCCATGGTTAATAACTTTATTCTTGATTTTTGGAAAAACAAAAGCATATTTTTGTTGCGAACTAGATGAAACAAAGCAGTTTTACGTTGTACGTCTTGCAGAAGCGGGCCTGGAAACCATCGTGTTAGTTTCTTAGTCCTTATCGTTATACTAAATAGATATTGTGAGGAGAATCTGACCTTATATTCGGAGTTATCGCTACATTCTAATAATATATTACACAAAAATTTTAAACGCAGCTACACGCAACTTGATTGTAACGTAACTAAATGCATAGTAAATAAACGAGGATTTATGTCAATACCCATTTAAGTAATAGTATAATTAAATTGTAACCATTTTTTGTATATAATTACTACGCTTTTTGCTTAAAAAAATTAATTTCGAAATTAACACGCAACTAATATAAGCTGTTATTATTTACTATAGGCAACCAATGTTACATTAAATACTATGAGTTCGGATACGTTCGGGTTTCAGCAGAGATTATACACATTGTTCATGAGTACCTGATGAGTACAACAAAATTTTCAATAAATTGATTAAATACATACAAACAGAAATATAAAACTTGAAATAACTTAATATCGTACTTATTTATTTGTGTTTATATGCTTATTTTAGTAAAGTATTACTTGAATAACAAAATTATGAATTTGTTAGTTTTCAGCATTTTGTGACACTTGACAACACTGCATTCTCGTTATACTTCGTGTACCTTCGTGATTTAAAAGGCTACCACGCTTGTAATACAACTGCAGCACAAACAACGCTAAATCAACGAGGAGAAATTTTACCGTTTAACATCAGTCACGTCGAAGTACGTCGAAGGCGTCGGTACGAGTCGATTTTCCAATCAATTTCCACGCCGATTTATTTACGATTGTTACTACGCAATAGTAAACCTTCACTTTGACGTTTGACGAATATTTTTACAAAACTTTTACACCAACACCCTTGGCATCGAAGGCTCCGCAACGTTCGCATCGTTTACATATTTTCAACGATTACGCTATCAGAAATGTGTTATTCTTGTGTCTCGTGCATGAAAATCCGTTGAAAACCGTTCTGCATCAACGTGTGTGGGTTCCCGAATCCTCTCAGCTGTATCAAGTGCAACGCTAATAAACAACGTTAATTAATACTAACCTAGTGGCACAATGACTAGTACAGATGTGAATCAACGCATCCTGAAGGAGGCCAAGCCAGCCGTGGCGAGGAATCTCTTTCGGACACAAAATTTCACAGAACCAAGTGTTCATCCGAAAATATCATACGATAGACACATCCCACGACGTGTGCACAATAATTGGGAAATCGAATTTCCAACGATCCCGGATTCAGCACGCTCGTCGCCTGCAGGAAAGAAGGCTAGGGATACGACGGAGTCACCCAGAGACACATCCGCGTATAATTGTTTGTTACGGAATGAACTTTTAGGCGAAAATATCGAAGATATTAAAACACAATGTGATGAACGACAAGCATGCACACCGTTGAAGAGTAAAAATTTGTTTAAATATTCATCACCCAGGGTGAGTTTTCTATTTTTTATTAATTTAATATTTAAGTATTAAAAAAATCGGTAATAGTTTTAAAATTAGTTGACACTTCAAAAAAATTGAAAGATATAAATACACAAAGTGTCAAAAATAACCGGTATTTTTCATTAACCGCTTCAATTATTGGTATGTTTTAAATACTACCATAAAAATCTACAGCGAAAAATACCGGTTTTGTCATATCTGTCAATAAAACCAAACAAAACTGGTTGTTTACAGTTTTAATTAAAATCTTAAAAATTGAGAAAAAAATAAACAAATTATTAAACAATAACCGGTTTTTTTAATTAACCGCTTTAATCGGTATTTTTTTACACTACCATACTAAATATTACAACGAAAATACCTGTTTTGTCATATTTATTAATAAAACCAAACAAAATGTCAAAAAATAACCGGTAATTTTTAAATACTACCATAAAAGGTACCACGAAAAATACCGGTTTGGCCAAATTTATAAAAAATACAAAACAAAACAATAAAGAAAATGTTAAAAAATAACCGGTATTTTTCAATAACCGCTTCAATCGGATTTTTTAAATTAAAACGAAAAATACCGATTTTACCGTATTTATTAATAAAACAAAAGAAAACTAGTTGTTTGCAGTTTTAACATGTTTTACAAAGAAAACATTAATCAAAGGTTGTAAGATTACCATAATAAAACGTAATTTTTCGTTTTAATTATGAAAACTACCCTTTGACCCTATTTTTGTTTTGACCTATTTATTATTGACTCGATTAGCCATCAGCCGATTAACTTCATTCAGGTAGAAAGTCATAACCTTATAACTCACAACAATAAACATTTACATTTACAAACTCAGGTAGTTCGACTTAGACAAAATCAATTATCGCCCATTATCGTCTATTGTCGCGTCGACAGACAACGTCTTTTATGCATAAAATAAAAATTAGGTTCCTACGTTAAACGATTAGCATGTTGTCGTTGACTAATAACGAAACTTCATAAGGCCAGGTTATATTTGTACTTAGTATTTACCAATTCAAATATTCGTACTCAGTCACTACGGAAATATTGAGAGTTTTATAGGTTTAAGTCTATTTATGTCTGTTCAATAGTCAGTGAGTGCACTCCTACTGAGTTGAAGCAGATTAACAAAGCCACAACTTGCATAGCGACATTCTAATGAGTAATAACAAGCGATAATTGACCTAAGTTTCTTTAACTGGCTTCAACTGACTGACACTTGAACACAACAAGAACTAAACTTAAACATTATACTAAACGAAACAAAGAAGATAATTTGATAGTGTTTAGATAATAAACTAGTTTTGTTTTGAAATTTTAGTACTTCAGTACTGATATTAGAAATTAGAGTTAATAAACAAAAATCGGTTATTAACCGGTTAATTATTAAATTGGGCTAAATTTTTTCTTATACTAAAACAAATTATTATTGAAGTTTGACTTTAAAAATTTGCATACCACAAAAATAAAAAAAAAGGTTAATAACCGGTTAAGTTCCGGTGAATTTAATTTAAAAAAAATCGGTTATTAACCGGTTATTTTTTAAAATAAGACTCAAGTATGAAAAACACAAAAATAATTAAACTGGTTAATAAACGGTTAAGTTCCCGTGAATTTATTAAACAGAAATCGGTTTTTAACCGGTTAATTTTGGAATTAGACAATTTTTTTTTATTAAAAAAAAACGAATTATAATTGAAGTATGACTTCAAAAACAGGAAAATAAAAAAAGCCGGCTAATACTCTGTTAAGTTCTGGTAATTTTTTTATCTACCGCAGCTAATATCCGGTACCTAACTTTATAATTTTTTAATAAAATATTTAAATTCACTTGTTTTATATTTAATTTTGTTTTTGTAATATATCACCCGCATTAAGCATTAAATATTGCATTACTTAACACAAGTAATGATTACACAGGTCGAACTTTGATAACATGTTGTTCCAAATTATTACCAAGATAAAAATGCATTCGTTAAATTAACTAAAGTCAATAAGTAAAACTTATTTTATATTTTGATTGAATTTATTTATATATTATTTATATATTTGTAGTTTTTATTTTTAAATTTTGTATTTATCAGCTGGTTAATGAAACTGGTAATAATAATTGCAATTGCAATACAAGCAATTTCACAATTTTTACAATCTAGCTGAGTCAACAATTGATTATTACATTCAATAGCAGTTTACTTTACACCCAGCAAAAACTGATGATGATATGATGATAAATCGCAAACTGTCTATAAATATCCTCCCATGCAAGTAATATAAATATTACTTACTGTTGCCAGTTGATGTACATTTGTGGTTTAGTGTTTAATTAATTTTTGCAAATACAACACATTTTTGACTTGAACGCGGTCACAAATCACGACGTATGGTTTTCATAGGAAATGAAACTAAAGCACAATTTGATTGAATTCAATACAATTGAATCTAATTACAAACGAATATAATAAATGCATGGACTTGTATTACATTACACTGCAATACACAAAACTTATCGAGTGTGGTTATCACCACCAACTAAAAATGATATATGAATAATAATACAATATGCAGATTTGTGGTTTTTTACTTCTTAAACCAACATAACCACAATGTATTTCTATTTTAAGTTATCGAAATCCACAAAATATTCAAAATATACTTATCAGTTGGTGTTTATTTTAAGTCTCGAAGTCATTACTCATTTAACTTAACTTATACGTTACCTATTTTGATATAAGCTTTCGAGCTCGGTGTATATGGTGAAGCACCAACTAAATACCAAACGGACATTTTTGTCACGTAATCGGAACCGGAAACACATTTTTGGACGAGCGACGACCCATCATTGACACCGGAATCCACCGTGTGTCAACTTCACTACAACCGGTGACTTATTACGATTTCAATGAATATGTAATACGATAATTTGTAACAGTACGAGTATAACAACAGTAAATCGTGGTTTTTTTTATCAGAAAAACTGAAACACACAAAAAGTTTTCGTTTGTTTTTTTGTTATTTTCATGGGTGACTATGATTGGTTTCTTTTGACGTAAACAACGATTTACGACGAATGTATACGATAAGATTTAATTTTTATAGGCAACCAAATATACACAAAAATTTTATTTATTAAGTTTTCTCAATGTAAAATAATGCAAAACAATGTAAAACTAATTTATGTCAATGCCATGTTGTAATCTTAATGTTATTGTGTTTGTTGATAATTCCAGATGGAAAAAACACCTGTAAAACTCCAAACAAGTCCGTACTCGTTATCGCCACTGAGCCACAGCAGTCAGCGCCTCTTGCGATCGCCGCACAAAGCTACACGGAAAATATCGCGTATTCCATTCAAAGTTTTAGACGCGCCTGAATTACAAGACGATTTTTATTTGAATTTGGTTGATTGGTCTGCACAAAATGTTTTAAGTGTTGGTTTGGGAAATTGTGTATATTTATGGTCGGCGTGTACCAGTCAAGTGACGCGTCTTTGCGATTTATCAGCGGATAACAATGCTGTCACTTCAGTGGCTTGGAGTGAACGCGGCCATCTTGTCGCTGTAGGCACACATCATGGCTACGTCACTGTTTGGGATGTAGCTTCCAACAAACAAGTCAACAAATTACAGGGACATACAGCACGTGTGGGCGCTTTAGCATGGAATGGGGATGTTTTAAGTTCCGGAAGTAGGGACAGAATTATATTACAAAGAGATACACGAACTCCTCGTAAGTTTTTTTTTTGGGGTTTCGTTGAGGTTATGTTGTGTTAACAATTGTTTGTTTGTTTGCAGCTACCGTTGTGGAGCGTAGATTAACCGGTCATAGGCAAGAAGTTTGCGGTTTGAAGTGGTCACCTGACAATCAATATCTAGCATCTGGCGGCAATGACAATCGTTTGTATGTCTGGAACATGCAATCGTTGTCACCGGTGCAAACCTACACTGATCACCTCGCTGCAGTCAAAGCTATTGCTTGGTCACCGCATCATCATGGTTTGTTAGCATCAGGGGGCGGCACGGCTGATAGATGTATTCGCTTTTGGAATACATTAACTGGACAACCTATGCAATACGTTGATACAGGTAATTTATTACTTATTAAACGAATACTACCGAATAACCGGTTAACCGGTAGAATCCCTAACCTATACTTATTCTGTTTTTTTTTTAATTTAAGGTTCCCAAGTGTGTAATCTCGCATGGTCAAAACACAGTTCGGAATTAGTATCAACGCATGGATACTCTCAAAACCAAATCTTGGTGTGGAAATACCCCAGCTTGACGCAGGTCGCCAAGTTAACCGGTCATTCGTACCGCGTTTTATACTTGGCTCTTTCACCAGATGGCGAAGCAATCGTGACCGGTGCCGGGGACGAGACGCTGCGGTTCTGGAACGTGTTTAGTAAAGCACGTTCGCAAAAAGAAACGCGTTCGGTGCTCAGTTTATACACTGGCATAAGATAAGAACAAAACAAAATGGCGTCGGGTAACAAAATGGTGGAGTATTTATTGCCACCAATGAAACAATTTAAATTATTTTTTACACCATTTTTATCATCTATCTATGAAATTTAATCGGTTTTTACATTTCCATTTGTTTATTTAATGGAAAAACCAAACAAAACAATGATTGGATTAGTTTATTATTGATCGCTAATTTAATTATTAATTTTTACAGAATTATTTAATTCCGTTTGTTTACGACGGCTTATTATTTATTTACGATATTATTTACTGAATTTATTATCTATATATAATTATGTGTTCATATATATTTAAAACATAATATCAAAATGCGTAATTCATTACGAGAGTAATCTGCGAGATTATTGTGATAGTACAAAGAATTTTCAATCATTTTGGAAATGAATTTAAACAATTTATTAATGATCCTCGAATGTACTGGCGTTAACATTTGACGTGCTTGGATAGTGCTTAAATGAGGTTATGAACCAAAGTCAGTCATTAGTTTGTAGGTTAGGAGTAAAATAACCGATACAAACGGTTTTTTTGTGAAATAATTAAGAAATCTATTAAAAACCGTATTGGTTTTAACCGGTTAATGTTTTAAACTAGATTTTAATTATAAAAAAAACAACCGGTTTTTTAACCTGCAAAAAACCGGTGCATTTACCGGTATTTTAACCGATTTTTTTTGAAATTTCATTCGTACATTTAAATTTAAACAAAGAATGTATATGGTAACTATTCGGTTGGATTTATACCGGTTAACCGGTTTAAAAACCAAAAACAAAATGGACGTTCCTAATATCCATTTTTGCGGTAAAGTATATATATATATTTTTGTAACATAAAAAAATATATAGACGAAAAAATTAAATATATTTTAGAATTATACTTAGGTAGGAATTAATTTTTTTTTTTCAAAAAAAAAGAATATTAGGTTAAAGTGTGCAATATGAGTATATAAAAACAACGTTAAATCGATCATTGTATATTTTTTTTCTGTAATCATAGACACATATAATTTCAAAATCAATTGAAAAATAATTTTTTGTTATCGTTCGTGGGGGGGGGTCCCCCATTATTTGCAACATCAATAATTTAAGCGGCGTTAACATTTATTTTGTTTTTTGTTTGTGGTTTTTTTTTTGGTAATTTTTTTTCAATTAATTAAATATTGAAATAGTCGAATATGTATAAACTATTTGTATGTATCATTTATATACTATATGCATATTAACTTTAAATTGTACAATACATTTATTTTCGTAACAATTAGTTTAAAATCATTTTTTATCACTTACTTTATGAATATTTTATGTACTAACAGGTATTACAGACCCGGACTAAATAGTACTATAGGAAAATCAACATTTATATAGTATTGGTATAGTTCTTTTCAACCCCTGATTATTTAATTAATGAATTAATCCTCATTGAATATTTATAACTTCATAATTCAACTTTTAACTTCAATTGGTCAGATATAATCTCAATTGATCACTCCTTAACCTCAATCCCACTCCCTCCTCGACTTCTAGCCCTATGCTATTCATTCAACAACGAATCACGTTCCGGCAACTGACGTACTTTCATGCTACCGTCAGCGCCGCATGAGAATAGTCGACCACCGCCATCTATGTGCAGTTGGGTCACGCCTTGGCCGATGTTTTTGAAGAAGCTGCTTCGTGCATGTTCGGATGGTAGCGCGGTAAGGAGGTTAGGTACCATTACTCCCCAAATCTTTAAAAAACATAAGTTACACGCAAAATAATTTTAAGGTTAGGTAATTTTTTACCTTAATATCACCATCTGCTGCACCAGTTGCAAAGTATTCTTCATGTGGATCAATAGCAACGCATTTTACAGCGCTTTCATGTGCTTGGAAGCGATGTCTGATGACTTTAGCCCTTACATCAATCATGCAAACATCTCCGCGTTTTCCAGCCGAAATCAATACTTGATGTTGTGGTGCGTACACCAAACTGCTAGCACCTTGTTCATGGCATGTAAACGCACACACCAATGACTTACCCTGTGGTAAAATTGAATCCCATATACAAACGTTTTTACTTTCGGAACTATGACCAGCAGTTGCTAGTAAACTGCACGAGTTTAAGAAAACAAAGTCTGTTATTCCTTTATTGTGACATTGGTACGTCTGAAAACCAAACAGAAACAAATGAAATCACAAATGATGTAACTAAAGTTGCCTACCATACTATTTGTTAATAAAAAAAAACTTACAAAGAATGGACGATTGGCGTTTGCTGCTGTTCCAACTTGCCATAAACTGAGATTACCATCCGAATCAGCCACCCCAAACTTATTTCCGTGTTGTGAGAAACGCAAACGCGTTACTTTGGCGAACGTTCCTGGTGACCTTGGTGTAGAAACCGGTGAAGAGTGTCCCCATTCCCATAATTGTACAGAACCGTCTTGTGATCCGGTCAAATCTATTTTAAATTTACAAACAACACAAGTTAAGTTAGGATGTATTAAGTTAGGTTATGTTTTACTAGGTTAAAGTTAAATTGAGGTTATAAAACTTACAAAGTGGCATCAATGGATGTGACGTAATGCGTCGGATACCATCAATTTTATGTCGTGTAAGCTGCACAAAAACAATCACAATTAAAATCTACTTTGGCAAAAAATTAACACTAATTATCACTAATTATTAATGATAACAATAATTATGATCAAAGCAACACAAGCACAATTGGCATGCAAAATAGAATTTAAAGGCTTACTTAAAGGAGTTTATTAAAAAATAACCGTTAATGACATATCCTGGTGTATAACGGTTTTTTTATAGTAAATTTACAATATACCGGTTAACCGGAATGAACCGGATATGTCATTACAGTAAATCCAACAGATTTTTTTGATAACTAAACCAAGAACTGTAAAACAATCAATAATAAAGGGTCTGAAGAGTGTTAGTAAAAGACAGACCGGTCGTAGCATATGTGCCGACCGTTGCAGCACGTGGTGGACGAAACTCGCATCATGACAGCCTGGGAAGCTCACTCCTTTTATCTACATTCACGCGGCGCATTGAAAATTGCACAAAATGTTATATTTGCACATTGGGTGCACACATGTAACAATTCGTTAAATGAATCCCACAATCAATAGCAAAACAATACTTACAACACTTGTGCCACGCCCACTTTGTCCTGCAAGTCCCCCCGGTTGTGGACTTGACGGCTGCGTATCCTTAGCCTTATCCCCAGCACTCTGGATAACCAAAAATGGCGGCACACTATGGTCCACATGGTCCTTAATATTAAGAATATCAAGTTCGCATTCGTCCTCCAACCAAGCTGGTAACTCCAAAAGTAGAGAAATGTCCATTTCTTGTAATTCGCGTGGTGTTGCCACTACCAATATACCGGGTGTTACCGAATTTAAACTAAACGCAGCGATCGAATCCTGCTCTTTGTGGATGATCCGTACTGGTTCCGGCGTGCGTTCCTCGTGAGGGAAAGCTTCATCTAAGGCTGTCAAAGAACGACGTTTACCGAATACAGCACGAATGAAAATGTCCTGCACGCATTCCTGATGGACCAAATAGTGCCAAAGACGACGAACTGTGCCTGTGCCAGGCTTACTGCTGAATGGCGTGTTGTGCGGTTCAAGCAACTGACGGTATTTCTGTATGGGAGGACCGGTGGTTGTTTCCATAAAACAACCGGGAATGTATTCAGCTGGAGATTGGCGATTGTCCAATTCGTCGCGGAGCTGATCCTGCCATTGGTGCAAACGACGGAGGGCGGAGTGGATTAATGGACTTGCGACTGGTAATTCAGACATTTCGATACCAGCCACCTTTTGAAAACACAAACATAAAATTAAAACCAAACCCAATTACAACAATGTTGTGCAACCAACTACACGGTTGCCTAACTGATACTAACCCCCAAAAACTGTTGGAGACGTTCTTGGACAATCCGTATCACTGATAATTTCAAAACCAACCAGGAATATGAATTAGAATCCGAATGTTCGACGTTTTCAATCCGTCTCATCGGGGTGGGATTATCGAAAACTTCCTCATCGCTTTCATCTTCAGACTCACTATCAATATCAGCATCTTGTGGACCACTATCAGGTTTAGTCAACAAATACGCTAACATTGACATTTCAGGAGCAATAAACTGCTCCCTATACGTCGGTTTGTCTTCTTTCATCACCGAAGTTTGATGCCCCAAAATCTTATTATTCAATTTCACACGTTGTTTGTTCAACCACGTCGCAGCCCCACCCAATTCTTCAGTGGGCGTGTTCTGAGGACTATCATTACCCGAAATACTGGCTGTGCGTAATAACTTTTTGATTCCCCCACCAAATAATCTAAACCAAACAAAAACTTGTTACTTTAACCTCAATTCGCTTCCAATTAAAAAAAATTGAGGTTATAATACTTACACTCCCCATGTAGTTGTAGTAAACGTATGTCCAGCCATATGTGACAAAATAACCGCATCACAAGTGGCCAAACCATACAACAACAACGACAAATAAGTCGCCACAAATGATTCGCAAAGCACGACAGTGAGTCGTGGAGTATCTTCATCTTTTTCACGCGCTAACAACGCACGCAGTGACGTGACACCCGGCCATTTTGAAGGTGCTGTTATAATATTCTGCGCTTCGTTCATCGACATACGTCTACGTCTACCGACCAAATGACTTGAAGTGTCCTGAATATCTTGAATATTGCTCTTAAACGTATCGGAATCACACAACGATTGATAGATGCACGCCGACAACGCGACTGCTAAATCCCTCAACACCGTCAACGAACATTGATTGGCAGATGGCGTTGATAACTCAACAACAGTCTGCAGCATATCATGCGTTAAACATTGCAAGTACCTGATTGGGTCTGCAATGACAGTTTTACTACTAGCGACACTAGCGGCCAATAGCGGCAAACTGGTTGGGAATGGCAACGGACTCAATAGTTGCTGATGAGTTTTCTCCTGCTGCAATTCTTGCAACAACAAAACCAATTCCATACGTACCGACGCTAATCCTCCAGTTGCACCGTGTAGTGAACAATAACTTAGTAAAGTTCGAATGAGGGTTTCGTTAGCCCTCAACCAACGTTTGCGTTTAGCAGCGCGTTGGACCTTAGCCTCAAAGTCTAATTTTTCTTGAATCAAAATCTCGTGCAGTGTAGGACGTTCTTTATTTTCTGGGTTTTCTACATCCGCACCGGTCTGGTCATGATCAATTGGATCAATAATTTCTGATGTAGTGTAATTACATAGCTCCCTTAAAGCGTCCACTTCCTTTTCGAGCCATTTATAAAGATGATAACGCAGTTGCCCACCATCAACTTCAAAACCAGTAGCAAGAGTTGACAACTCTTCCATTAAAATCTTCAAACAAGCAACGAATTTTAACTGTTGAGCCATCACATCAATCTGTTCCGGTCCTTTATCTTCTCCTTCTGGTTCCTGGTCTTCGTCATGATCCAAAACCAATTTTTCCTCTTTAGATTTAGTTGTTGTCGCAGTCATCTTCAACCCACCATCCGAATCTTCATCCGATTTCGTTTCATTATCATCATCCCAATTTAAAACCAACTCGTCAGATTTAACTGTACTAGGTGCCCCCCAATCGAAATCCATAGAAGATTCTTGCTTAGTTTGTTTGTCGGTAACATCCCACGACAAAATTCCTGTATTAATCTGAGTATCAGCGTTTGCTCCGCTCAAACTACCAGTTTTGGGATCAGATTTTTCCGAACCAGGAGTCCCAACATGCTTGCAAGCATCATTAACCACATAGGGTAACTTCGATAACACTTCCAAAGCTAACGCAGGACATCCAGCTCGGAAATGACCATGCGCAGTAGTAAAATACAACTGTCTCTCAAGCGGCGTGATAGATTCTTCGACAATAACCTGTTTACCGCCTGGCAACCAAACTTTACGTTTACCAGAATTAGCAACATGTTGCCTGATTAACAAGGGATGTGTCCTCAAATATACGTAGAAATTAAAAACATTCGGATCCGCCTCCTTCGATTCCCTGGTATCATCATCGTGCGATGGATGTTGGGTACCTGCATTACCGACCAACAAAGTACTCAAAGCTGATTGCTGCTCCTTCAAAGTCCACAGAGCCATACTCCTCAAGAAAGGATCTGGATGTGCGCGAGTCATATCCTGATCATTACCATCAGCATCACATCCTAATATCTCTTCGTACAATAGTTTCTTCAAAAACGCACCATCACCTTCATATAACCTCACAATAATAATCGCCAATTGTAAATCCTGTAATTTGTGCAAGCAAATCTCCACAGCATCTTTTAAGCTTCCAGCCAATAGGAAGAAAGCAGCAGCGTGCTCAAAGCGTTGTTTACCTAACAAAGCATACCCGTTTTTCAACGCGGCCTTCCTCCAACGTTCTTCGGTGAAATTGTTAGCAAAAAACGCTGTCATCCTATCATCTCGTTTGGATCTATACAAACCCCAGAGTAAACTCTTTTTATTCATAGCTATATAAAACAAAGCGGCATCTAGCGGATCTTGTTTAGCAGCGTACGCTGCCTTGGCTAAAACTTGAACGCATTGTTTCAACAAAGCTAAATTCCTAATCCACCAAGCAACACCAAGTTCTCGCAACAACAACCAGGTAGGTTCGTTCTTCGCGTAACTAGGAATTAAGTTCAGTAATTCCTCCTGACTTTCCGAATGGTAAGCCCAAGCTAAGTTATTGGTACCCACGCCTTGTTTTTGAAACAGCGCCCTCTGTGCCAACGGCAAACACCTTAACAAATAACTATAATGCTTCATAGCTAACAAAAACCTGAGACCACAATCATCCAAGGAATCAGTGATGACTTGATCTGATTGGCCTACAAGGTTCTCCTTCGCCAATGCAGATTTAGCAGCATCAATAGCAAATCTCTCAGCTAAATCAGTATTACAAGTAGAAACAGTGTCAGCTAAAGCTAACAAATGCATTTGATCCAAGGAACTCAAACCCGGAAGATGTGTATGTGTCAAAAGTCTTGATAAAATCCGCCCTTGACGTGGTGTAAAGTGCGCAATACTTGTAATACGTTCCGATGGTCTTCGTTCTAACCTCCCCACACTCTCTTCATCTTCCAACAGAGTATCCAGGGTATCTTCCATGTTTAAATTATTATCAAACAATTCGTTGTAATCCTTCTTTTCTTCCTGCGTCGCAGGTCGTTCTTTATCTGCAGCTAACAAAGTCCATAGCGGTAAGGGCGGTATATTTTTACTCTCGTCGTAATCCAGGGTTATCTCCCCAATACTGGCACGGTGTTCAGGTGATCCAGCTGGATAACTTACGGATAAAGTTCGAGCGCGTGCCCAGCCTTGCATTTCTTGCATATCAGATCCGTCGATTGCAGCGCCACCTAGACATTTAACTAAATGTGACAAAATAGCTTTAACCCAACGGATTTTACCGGAATTTAATAGTTCCATTAATTGTTTAGGGTGATATTGAGGTAAAACAGGACAAGCTATACGTGATGCTTCGAATAAGCCATAATCAGGCATGTAGTCTATTGATTCCTTGTTGACGCGCTTGCGGTCCAGTATTTGTAGGTTCATCGAGCTGATTCGGCCCAATGTAGGGATAGATGCGAGTTTTCTTTGGTTTTCTTGAGTTAAAGTACGGAAATCCACATCTCGTCCTTTGGGGTCATCTTCGTTGTTGCTGCTGTTAGCTGGTAATTGTGGTTTCCATTGAGTATACACGTGCATTTCTGAATCCATACCCACGACTAGGATACCATCCCTAACCCAACTTATTTGCATTGGTAATGCAGGCAACCCGTCTGCCGTTTCCAACTCGATTTTCCTTAACGTCATCCACTTGAAGTCATCGACAAACATCGGTTGGGCAAGAGAACTGGCTTTACGTAGAATAGGTCGGTTATTATTGATAGATTCCTTCATAGCTTTCACATTGGCTTGCGCAAGATCAGTTGATAACGGAGTGTATAACATTATCTTACTACCGCATGCAACTGTCAAAATGTGGGAGCCATCTTCGTTTGATACCCAATCTAGTTGGACAATGTGTTTTTGTGTGATGGGGCAAATGTTACCCATTTCCGAGATGGATTTTCGAAGGCTTTGAAGGGTGCTGAAGCTAGGTACGGCGAGTAGTGTGGGTTTTATACCTTGCTCAGACGCCACGTTGAGGCGTTCGTCGTTTGAGAATGTGTGTAATACTTCGTTAATGCGTTGTTTTTTCTTTAACGTTTTTGAGTCGTAGAGATAACTTAAGTCAAGGTGTCTATCGATTGATATCCGAGGTAAATGGATGTTTTTTAGGTGGATTATATCTTCCAGGATCCATTCAGAACCACCGGTAGATTCGCATTCGTAGATGGCGACGCATAGATTAATGTACCGCGAGTCATGATCGTCTTTATTCGGGCGGGTAAAGCTACGGCCATATTTGTATGCCACTGCCAAACGACCAGAGTACGCGACGCTTATGTTTAAGATTTGACCTTCGATTTCAATGGCGGACTCTTTTATCATGTTCCATTCTGTCCAAATCTGGTATAATATAAAATAACCGGTATTTTAGTACAAATTTGTAAATCGGTTTAAACCCTAACTTAATTTATATTTCTTGAAAACCGGATAAAATTATTAAAACATAACCGGTGAAAATTTGTAAAGAAGAACCGGTTGTAATTTTTTTTATTTAACCGGTTATTTTCTTAGCGGAATTTAAAAAATTAAAACACTTACCTTTCCGGTGTTAACAACTTCACCCTCTTCTTCCAGAAGTAAATGCTTGGATGATTTTACCACTGATGAATTGTGCGAAATTGTCCAAAACCGAATAATGCCATCACTGCAAGCGGTTGCAAAACAATATGGCGCTAAGCATGCGGGATAAATCGACGCTGAACTTAAATGTCCGGCAGCCGGTGTTGCATGAACGATCTCAACGCCATCTGGTAACGGTAATACCTAACAAATACAAGAAAAACTGTCAAATAACCTCAAAACATAACATAACCTTAATTATCAAAACTACAAACCTGTTTAATTTCCCGTGAAGTCGTAATATTAATATGCGGACTAACTTTCGCATGTTTCTCATGCAAACTCTCCATACTATTCTTCCTGCTCAAATCGTTTTCGTCCTGCACCAAATTACAATCCGGCACATACATTTGACTGCCAGTCAAATTAACATCGCTCTCATTCGAAGCAATGGTCAACTTCCACATGTGAATTATCGTATGCAAATCAGTGCAATCCAACAAAACGATATAAAACGGCTGCTCAAAGACGATAGTTTGTTGCAAGTCCACCATGGCGTCGTGTCCGGTTAAATTAATCGGCGCGGCTGTGTTACGCTCACCTGTGATCAACTGTTCTTGATAAACATGCAAGAACGTGGTGTTTTGGTACCGCACAGCTTCTGAAATAGTCTCCAGTTGAATTATACATCCAGGACGAGATGTACTCTGTTGTGATACAATGTGGATTTTTTCAAGGAGGCTCGCTTCGTCCAGACTTGAACAATCCGTTAAACTTTCAGTGGAATCACTAAGACGTTGTTCTTTGCAGGAAATATCTGCTAACAGTGTGCGCGCGTCGATTACGGCTTGGTATACTCGCAGGGAATGACCATCGGAGGCAACAAAGCAAGCACTTGGTGAGTTCGATAAGTTGCCCAACGTTGAAGAAGGTAATAAAGTTGGTATCCATGCTACATTACTAAACGCAGAGGGTTCAGGGGATGATATACGAGCTAATTCGCAAATACCACCGGATTTTGACAGAGGACCAACAGCATCGACACGCCATAGAATTAATTCACTGCAGAAACCCTGAAATTGAAAGATGTATCGGTTATTGCATGTTAAAACTAATTTATTAAAATTAACCGGTTATTTTTTATCAACCGGTATTTTTAACGGTTTATATAGAAAATTAACAAAAATAATGGCAAATTATAACTTATTTTTGTAATAAAATAAATTAATCGGTTAATTTACGAAAACCGGTATTTCTACCGGTTAAAATTTAAATCATCAAAAATTTTAATTTTTTTATAAAACTTACATTTTTACTGTGTTTTTCATTCTGTTCCACAATATTATGATGACTTGTAGTCAATAACAACGGCAACACTGGATGACACGTGATATCATTAACCCTAAATCTGTGCCCTGACGCTCGACTTTTATGTCCGATGCTTAAAACTTGACTAAATTTACTCTTATCCGCAAACGTCAATTGCCACAAATTCAAAGTGCCATTATCGTGTTTAGTAACCAATGACACCACCGGTGACGGATCCTTAGGCTCCTCCTCCACCGGCACCTCTTGTCTTATCTCCGTCGTTGATGCATTCTCATCCTCCTCTTTCAATACAGACAAATTCCCATTGTTTCCATTCGTGGCACCATTATTCCCCTCTTTGGTAATCACATCTTTTACCAAATGTTTAATACAATCCGCCACGCTGTACAACGCAATCATGGTTGACATACTCAACGAATCACCGACCGGAAACGCTGACGGAATTCTCGTAGCGAATGAAACCTGCGCTTGTCGGAAGGACCCTGGATGGAATTCGTCCAACCATTCAATGACCCAAATCAAAAAGCTGCCATCAACCGGATGAATACTGAATAAAAGATCGGGACTATGGTGCCAATCACGTAATAACTGCTCGATTTTAGTGTCTAAGATTGGATCACCCAAAGCGGGATCGTCGCCATTGCATTCTTCGTCGGGGTTATCCACAGCGCGACGTGCTAGTTCTTTGACAAGTGACTCCGCTTGCATGTTGTAATGCATTTCTTTGTTGTCCAACCAGTGGAGGACGAAGGCTGGACGTGGGTTGCAGAATGAGATGCTAGGGACTAAGGGAATGTCGGTTTCGGCGTTGACGGAAGCTGCCAGATGGAAGTGAAGACCTGGAGTTACACCGGTACCATGATAACCGTACGAGTGAAAATCATGGACGCTGTAGGTCGATGGTAAGGTCGGAATTGGGGTTGATAAACCTGCGAGTTGACCGTGATGTTTCGCATGGCGTCTTATATGAAAACACGTTCTGTAAAATTAAAACACGGGTTTTAGGTTATAATAAAATACCGGTTTTTAACCTACAAACTTACTTCATATGTTTTAACCGTTGAATAAACCGGTGTTTATGCCGATGTGTCCTAAACTTCGGATGATTAGCCTGTGGATCTAACTGTGACAAATTAATCAACCCATCTTCAGGCAGTACAGTCTCCACCCAAAGTCTGCAAATGTTATCTTTGCAGGACGTGACCAGCATATTCGAGACTGAACCTTTCGGCATAAATTTGCTCGTAGTGCGCCATGACAAATGAGTAACGGCACGCGGATGCGCAATATATACAAACCCGTACTCCATCTCTTGGTGCTGATCGACACTTTTGGTAAACAAGAAATGTTTGTTTTCATACCAAATTTTAACCAAGCGGTCATTCTCGCCTGAAGTAGCAAACAAAGTACCGTCCGGACTAAACGCAAGATGTTGCACAGGTGTCGCTGTATTTGCCTTCCAGACACATTGCCATTGCATGTCATGGTCTGCAAACCAAACAAGTTTGACATATGAACATTTGGTTGCCTATATTAAAAATTGTGGTGTACTACCTTTATCATCCTGTGTTTGTTGCTCAGGCGGGTCGATACTAGCATCACACTCACCCCCAACCGTAAATTTGACATGTTCAGCTTGACCTTGACTTTGTTCTTCCAAAATTGTTGTGTTTGGTTGTAAATGCCATAGTTGCACAATAGATCCTGCTGTTAATAATCTGCTGCCTTCCAAATTCCAACTTAGAGCCCTAATTGGTGATTCTGTTTTCAGTGTGCCTGTTTGTACCCATCTGTAGTCTAAACCCTAAAAGTTTTTAGGTTAAATTACCAATTGAGGTTATGTGTTTTAAAGTTGCACTTACATGAGTTGAGTTTGGGTTCATCAATGGTGTAGGTTCATAAATACAAACAGTATTGTCATAGGCAGCAGCAATCTTTCCAGTGTCACTTGAACAATCAATTGAACTAATTCGAATGTAATCATGCACTGCTCCTGGGATAATTTGCACTCTTTCAAAAGTAGGCGCGAGTATAACGATGTTACATCCAGCTGCGTAAGCCTAGAAATATTTGTATAAATTAATTGTAAGTTTGGGGTAGAATTTTGAATTTTAAAGGTGTTTTGCTTACAGTGAATGGAACTCCTTCAACGCTGCCCACGGCGAAGCACTTATCGCCGGCATTGCACGCCCCACTCACAATCTGGTGGAGATTCATCGCGATCCTGCTGACTGTCGCACGTCCACTTCTTCGGAATGAAGAAGGCACTCAACTAGTTTTCTTAATTTTCGCTCATGGCGTCTCAAGCCAATATTTTCTACGCAGCCGAGGGCGATTTAATTATAAGCGATCGATTCCACTGACACATATTCTTAGTCTTGGTCAGCTGTTCGCTGTCATTTCTATTCAGAACTGTCACTTTTGTCATATGACTCTGAAGGTTGAAGGCGATGCGCATGTGCCAACCACGCGCAAGTCAATTGAAACTGATTGAAATAATAACCTAGAATTATCTACAATTATTTTATTTCAATTTTGTTTTCTTTGTTTTTATTAATATTGATTAGGTTTGATATAAATCATTGTTATACCTTTTAAAGTCAATTTAAAGTTTTTATTCACTATGTATATACATACATATGTCTTATTGTTTTCTACCTGTTCCATTTGTTTTTAAAAATATGTACCCAAAAAAATTAAGTAAAAGTAATTTTACTTCATTTCAATTATAAGTGAATGCTGTAATTGACTATATTAATTGTATTTTAATAAATAAACATACCTTGCTAACATAGCTTGCTAATGTATAGTTTTACTAATCTCGTGTATAAATATTTGCTAAGTGAACAAATTTATTGAAATTTGTAGTAAATAATCACGCGCTTACGCTACGTAACGTTGCGTAACGTTTCGTGCAATTTCGGGCTAGCGTATTTGAAGTTGCCTACATTACTACGTTAGTGCATTGTTACTTTAGTACAGGGCTTCTTAAACATTTTTCGATAACAACTCCCTAAAGCAACTTTTTATGATATCAACTTTCAACAAATGTAGGAATTAATAAACAACTTCTTCCACCATGTAAATAGTCAAAAGTATCTAGTTTTTGCAACTTATTTTGTATAGTTCTGCGGTGCTCTGATATGTTGCGATCCCACAGTTTAAGAAACTCTGCTCTAGCCAAAGTTGCTGGCAGTAGTAAACACAGGACTATGTTCGTAAATGTTGGGCGTCACTTGGGTGATGGTGATGTGACGTCACATCACATTACCCTGCATTTAAGAACACTTAAGAGTGATTTCAAGTAGAATCAAGTTCTGATTGGTTGGCGAAACTGGGCGAAACTTTAAAAATTGAATGTAGAGGGCGCTTACTAGAGCTCGCACAAACAAAAACTTAAAATTTGAGAGGTGGGGGTAAAAGTGTGATTTATCACCTCGCTGCCCGAGCAGGGTGATGTTGGGTGACCCAATGTGACAATCACCTGCGTTCGAAAATGAATTGTGTCACCCAGAGTGATTATCACCACGAATTTACGAACACGATTTGGGTGACAAAGT
>JARJDS010038860.1:0-15748 GCA_030264155.1 Atheta pasadenae | reverse complement strand
TAAATCGCAGGTGGCCTACGTGATGCATGTTGTCGTAGCCCTTGCGATATGCCCATATATGGCAATACTCATCGCGCCCGCTTCCTATTTGCCAATATCTCACCCTATCTTTAACTCACTGTTTTCCTCTGTAACTTCCACACTTCTTTCCGTCACTCTATCTTTCGATTCTACTCAAATAAGTTCTGTCTCGTGCTCTGATGTATAAAGTGGAAGTTAACGTGTTTTAATATACTAATTAAAATATTCTAAGTCGTGATTTTATATTAACTCGCACTCTTTAAACACCTCATTTCTTTACTTCAAGTGCAGAAATTAAATCTTTAATTAATTACCTCTACCTATATAAATTATTGGAAACATAAAGTGTAACCTGCACGTTTACTAATTCCTTACTATTATTCTTTATTTCTAGTGGGTACTTTATTAAACAACTTTGATATTGTAAAAAATATGGATCATGTTTTAAAACAAACGTACACCAATATTAGACTATATCGAAATGATTATGTGTTACTTATGCCACTTCTTAAAAAATTTATGTGGAGATGTAAAGAAGCGGGATTGATGTTGAAATGGGAATTTGATGCTTATAGAACAATATACAGAATGAATCTGATTTTATGGTACTTCGATAAGAAACCACCACCTAAAGAACCTACTATTCTACAGTTTGAACACATTCAAGGTGTGTTAGCTATTTGGAGTATTGGTATGATAATTGCAATCCTAACATTTTTAATTGAATATTGGACTTAGTATATAAATATATAATATTATCAAGTGTACACTTTTAAAGAATAGATTAAGTGTGGTGTCAAATGATGATCGTATCAATCACAATAATAAAAAAAAATGGTTCCGCGAAAAATTTAAAATACACAATTTCTTTAAATGTCAACAGATGGCAGCACTGTGCAAAATTTTAACTATAACCTAAAATATTATTTATAGCAAATTTTTGAAATAAATGTCATTTATGGATAAATATAATAAAACAAAATATTAAGTACGTTGATAAACATATTAATTACGATGACCATAAAGCAACATCCTTATTTTATTAAATAAATGCGTGCGTACTTTTTAAAGAATTTACTAATACGTCCAATCATAACCGTACTTTTGTTATAATTTAAAACCTTCATTGTCATTGTCGCCGACCCGAATTTAGTTAATATTAAATTAGAATTCCGTCATGGCGTCTTCGGTGTGGCGTGCCATTTGCACAGGAAACTTTCGTTTTCCGTGCATTATAAATACCGTTTGTTAGTACAAATTGAAATTAGTGTGAAGCGAGCAATCAACGCGTCAACTAGTCATCCGACAAATTCAATATTTACGTTGGAACAAAACAAATACAATAAACATGTTGTTAAAGATTGCTCTTGCTATCACGCTCTGCGCATGCGTTTATGCCACGCCGGTCAACACTCAAGAAGATGGCAGTACTTCCTTAGAACAAAACATTGCTCATTGGATTGAAAAGCAAGAATTTGAAGTGGAGCTTCCCTACGTTGGATCTCGTGTGACATTGAATGCACGCAACTTAGCCGATGATGAAATGGACATGAAAATTCAAATGTCATCCCAACCTGAAGGTAATTACCATAATCATCATTAATTAAATATTTTATATAAATTTATTGTTAATGATTTTAATTTTTCTTGCAGCTCGTAAATCTAAACTGAAGAAAATTGTTGGTCCTATTTTGATCCTCGTCATCCTGAAGGCAATCACTTTGATTCCTTTGGCTTTGGGTCTTCTTGGTCTTAAAACCTGGAACGCTATCCAACTGTCTTTTGTTACTTTCGTAGCATCTGTTGGATTTGCTGTTTATGAAATGTGCAAGAAAATAGCTGCTGATCATGTGCATCCTTATGTGTCTCATTCATCGCCATGGCCAGCAGCTAGAGCCATGGAAGCTGAAGACAAGATGGCCGCCGCTCAAACGCTCGCTTACTCAGCGTACTCCAACTAAACAGATATTTTAAAATATTTGATGTCAATGTATTTATTTACTTAATTTATGACATTTAATTGTTTTGATAAATAAAATTAATTTATTCTAGAATTAACCACAATTTCTAAGATAAACGCAATGATACTTATCATTATCCCTATTGAATATATCATTAAACTTCCGATAATTTGTGAAGTGTTTAAAGGATTTATTGGTGGAAGTGCAGTTTCGATAATATCAATGTTAATAGGAAATGTGTATTCGTCCACGGACAATGCACTTCTTTCCCAGTAATCGATAAAACCGTGTTGGATGCAAAGAAGCATCCATTTATTCATTGTCTCTAGATATGGGGAGTTTTTCATTAGATGCATTGTTGTTGGTTTGTCGTAAGCATGCTCACGCATCAGTCGATGAGTTTTAAGGACGTTTTTATTTTGAAAGCGATTTATAACGAACACTACAACAAGTTTCTTTAGATATAACAGGTTATGTTGGTGTTATGGTGATAAATACCTTCTTTAAATTTATAAGCAAAATATGCGTGTTTTCGATTTGGGACATAAGTTTTTTTAAGAATTTCCTCGTCTTGATAATCAACTCGTTTACTGAGAACTCTATGACTTTCCTACAATTATAATTATAATATATATTAATATAGGTTCTATATAATTAGGTTATAGATAGATGGTAAATTTACTTTTGGATCTGCTGCAATTGGTTTTGGTGTGTAAGGATCCTCAGTTAGAATTATAATATCAGATCGTGCTAACTCATCGATTGTATCAATTTTTTTCTCGAATCTGTTAAACAAATACGAATTAGTGGAACAAATTATTTATTATTGGTACCATAAAACTGCGGATATTTTTACAAAGGAAGATTTTTGTGAAAAGTACAAAAAAATAAAAGAGGGAGGAAAGTAGGAAAGAGGAATAAGAAGGAGAAGAGTGAAGAAAAGAAAAGAACAAGACAGAAGGCAAGAGAAGGAAAAGGGAAGGGCAAAGGAATAAAATTAAAAAAAGAAGAGCGAAAATGTAAAGACAAGAAGAATAAAGGAGAGGAAAATAAAGGGAAGGTTATTGGAAGAAAAAGAAGAAGAATAAAAGCAAGAAAAAATAAGTAAAAAAAGAAGAGTGAAGGAGAGATAAGGAGAGAAAAAAAGGAGATGAGGAGAAAGAGTAAGATAGTTAACTGTACATACTTACATTGGTGAAATAATAATACTTGAAAGCTTAGTACAATATATAGTTGTTAAAAGTAAAGAAGAAATTGCCATTACAAGAAAACCTAACCAAAGATAAACTCTATTATAATGACCGCGACCTCCATTAATATTAACAACCGGTTGATTCAACATAAAACCATAGACATTTTCAACCTTAATTGTACTCACATACAATATTTTACTACTTATTTGAAAGAAAACCACTAAAGTTATCAGAGTTGCCACAAATAACAACCATATTGATAGATCAAACAAGTTTATATACAAAAACCAGCCATTTTTCATCCTAAAAGCAAATGTAAATAAAGTTGCATAAAGAAACAAACAAAACAAATACAATTACATTGGTTTAGGGGCTAACATGCTTATTCTAGATGTCACTGGTGGAGTGATAAAATCAGCGGTATAATATCTGTCACTTCGAACCATTAACATAGCTGTGTATAAATTTTAAAAAACACTTAATTATTTTGTTAGATAAAAGTTTTTTATGTAGGACTTATAAATCAAAACTTACAAAATCCTACATCAATTGATCCATTATTCAACCCTTGACCAATTTCCGGCACGCTTGTTCTTGTACGGTGCATGAACAAAGATAAATTAAAATGATTCATATAAATTTTTAAAAACCCCCAATAAATTCCAGTTTTATTAAATGGATCTGTATATGGAATCATTATTCCTGATCCAATCCGAAATTGAGTACCCTGCGCGCCATTTGCAATTTTTTCTGGGTATAAATTTTTTAAATTTTGATATTTTTTTGTTATAACGCCATTTTGAATATTCCATTTATCTAATAACCTAACTTGCGAACCTAGGTAGGGTTGGTAATAGTACTTAACCTCAATGTTTGTGTTGTGGATTGTTAACAGCGCCACCACAAAGTTTGGTAACGTGCGGACCCAATGGCTACCAAAAATTATATTTATATCACTTTGAATCATTGTTAGAATTAAATATTTCCGATTATTGTAACGTGAATATTGATCTGTTTTTATGTACTTTTCCACACTTTCAAATGTTTTCAATAGATTAGAATGATAAATAATATAATTAAGGCTTCTATCTGTTTGTTGGATATCTTTGAAGTAATCAGCATCTTTGAATAAATACATAGTGATGTTATCAGTTTGACTTGACAAACAATGCAAATTAAACACTTCTTTGTGAACTTCCATTGTGTGATTACTGTAAATGTTTTGATTTGTAATTATAACCAAACTATAGTCAAAGTTTGTTTGCAAAATGGCGGAAAATAACAACTGCATTATAGAAACAAAAGACGTGTTACTGTTTGCTTGTGTTTCGATCGCCATTTTCAACTTTAATGATTCTAATGAACATTTAATAACAAATAACTTTATAATTACCATTACCAGTGTTGTGTCTTCATTTATATAATGATAAATGACAATAACACTTTTTGATTAATTAATTGGATAAATATATTTGTTTACAGCAGAAATGTATGGATTAGTTGATTAAAATTAGTATCGAAAAACATTGACACAAATTAGAAAATTAAATATCCGTCTAGGTCTAAAACGTTGTTTTAATATGCAACGCATGCGCGTTGGATTTGTTTGAATATGTAAGCCGCGTCGATATGTGAAAATATGCGCGTTCGTAGGTGTCGCCTTTCATCGTTTGTTCTTTGTTTTTGTTCTATGGGCGTATTCAGTTCACTGGGTTTAGTCTGTCCAATTCGGAAATTAAAATTCATCCACTATGTTTGCGTTTGGTAATTCGTTATGAATACAAACAGATAACCCATAAAATAATATAACTAACATCGTTAACGTAGTCACAAGATGGCGGCGTAATGGTTTAAAATCGAAAACAGTTTCACTCACATGGTCACATCTTGCATTCTTTGATCGTTGAATATTTTTGTTTTTTGGAGAAATTTTGATGAATTTTCAAACACAAACTTTCGTTTTTACAAATACATAATGATATAAATGAATATATAGCCAAAAATAAGAAAAATAATGTTTTAGCAGTAGTTTGTTCGGCAAATTGAGATTGGTCGGTAATACAAAGCTCTGTAATAACATAACCTTCAAATGTACATTAAATGATCCAATTAATGCTGTGTTAGGTTGTAATATCAATACTAGAGGTTAAGAACAATTAAACAGTTTCTTTAATTCACCAAATATATGAAAATTACAGTTTCCTGTAATCTCTCAACCCTTATTTTTGTCCAAACATTTAAATTTCCTCGTATTTTTATTTTATATACAAAAACTCAGCTATTTTTGGCCGAAAAAAATTAAAATAAAAAACTAAATTAAAAAAATATATTATATGTGTCAATTACTAATTACAATTAAACTCAATACTCATATTAGTCTCTCACATAACACTTTCAACATATTTCAAATATTTCCTGCGTTAATCCGTCCAACCGGACGTAAATGCAGCGCAAACAAACGGTAACGCCACCGATTAAGCAGTGTCTTTGGCGGTAGCGGATCGTTTACCATAAATTCA
This sequence comes from Atheta pasadenae, assembly GCA_030264155.1. Lineage (NCBI taxonomy): Eukaryota > Metazoa > Arthropoda > Insecta > Coleoptera > Staphylinidae > Atheta > Atheta pasadenae. The sequence goes on along the minus strand of JARJDS010038860.1, from coordinate 10,054 downwards.
ATTTGGGTGCTAATTGTTAACCAAAGCACACGGACGCCCCCGTGCCGTTTAAAGCTATACGCATTACTTTACTTCGTCTACAACGCTTCCACTCTTCCAATTCTTTCTGCTGTTTACGTTCATTCTATTATTTGACCATACGCATTCCACCTTCGGTGACGGTGATATATAACCGCACCCAGGCCTGAAGACGATCATTATTCGCTCGATCGCACTGATCGATAGTTGAACAAACTATCTAATTTATTTAATTTTTATAATTTAATATTTAAAAACACTAAAACGGTAACGATGTGGCGTTTATCAGTGTTGTTAGTGGTCGGCGCCACTGTCGCGGTCTTCGCTCAAGACATCGGAGGTCCTCGCAGTAGCAATGAATTGGTGGACAATGTCCTGCAAAGCTGCGTTGATTCCAGCTGTGTGAAATACAACGTTTTGAAATATCTGGATCATATTCTACACATGGAAACTGATGCGCGTAGTATTAAGGTGCGTCTAATAAATTTTAAAATTAAATATTTTAAAAGTTATGATTTACAGAATATGGATAACGCCATTTTTAAACGCGTCGCAAGGATTGTTAAAACCCACGAGTTCAAAATGCAATTACCAGAGTTCTTTGAAGGTTCCCAACTTATCTACAACGCTAAAGATGGTCTTGAAATCACTGAACCAACAACTCAAGGTTTGTTTCATAAGTTACGCTTATTTCTAAATAGAAACTACAGGAATACATTCTTGACACTTTAAATTTACAGAAAGAGCTTTAGGATTAAAGAAGAAACTTCTGTTCCCAATTCTGCTGCTCCTTAAATTGAAGATGCAAGCCCTCATGCCAATCTTCGTCGGTCTGCTTTACATGAAAACAATGAAAGCTTTAATCCTCAGTAAACTAGCCATTGTACTAGTGGTTGGTTTCATTGCTTATCAATTAATTGGCAAGGCTGGTATGAAAATGCCACTTCCAATGACAATGTCCCCTATGCCGCCACTAGAACCACCAATGTCGATGTACGGCCCACCAACCACCACTAGTTCGTACGAACCTGGTTGGGAACCAGCCAGCGGTGGTCCATACGCTCGCATCTGGAGCAACTCAGCTTCCTCCGGATCGGGAAGTTCATCATCATCAAGCTCTGCGTCCGACAACGCACAAAACCTTGCATACTCCTCGTACTACCCAGGCAGTTCGTCTAGCGTTTCCACCAGCAGTCCATAAAACAAGTACCAAAGATTGAAATGTAACTTATTTGTGTATTTATTTGTTTTGTTATTGATAAACATGAAAACAAACATTTTATAATAAATTATTATGTTAAAGTTATGTCTTTAGCGACATCTATTGTAAATATATTCGAACTATCCTACTAACAACCAGCCAGACCAGCTAACAACATGAAATATGTACTAAATATACAAACAGCGCCATCTGTTTGACTAAAAGTTTACTACTTTACAGAGTTCAACTATAAATGTAGATTTTTATAAATGGTAAGTCAGCTGATTGTGTTTTGTTATTTTATGTATTTATAACTTGCAATCACTTATATTCTTAGTTAAAAAACGAGAATTTAAATTAAAATAATAATTACAGTGTAGTTTATCACCAGTTTATCACCAGGAGTATATTTTTTGTGTATGGCAAGTAAACTATTTATCTATAAATTTGTAGAAACTTTAATATGCGTTAACAGCTCAAATATTTACGTAATCAGCTGTCGGCATGTTTCCACTTGCGGCCTGTTGTAAATCGTTCGGCGTGCGCCGTGCGTTTCTGATAACAACCCGATCGCAAAGTCGCATTGCATCGCGAGTCGTTTCATGTACCTCCCTCTCCAACGTCAATGCGCGCCTTCTAAATATAAATAGCGCAGCGTCGCGTATCCAAAAGCCGGTTTTACTTCACGCACGACACGCTGCGTTCATTCATTGCGGTGGTAGCACTGGTAAACAAACATCAACAAAAACAAAAGATTCACGTTGCGGCAGTGAACAAGATCAAGTAAGTTCATTCGAAATAAATTCACAAAACTAATAAATATTTAAATATAAATATTTTTAAACAAAAATCTAAAGATACAATGTTATAACCGAATTTCTTTGTTATAAATTTTGCAAACTCACCATAATTTATGTAACTAATTTTTCAAAATTTGCTAGCGAACAATGTTGTACTACGACGTTGTGAAGGAAAATGACCTACGTGGTTCGAAATACGATGGGGTTATCTACGTATGCAAGGCAGAGATTCCAGCAGATTCAGCATGTCCTTGTGCGAAGACGTTGACCACGGCTTTGAAGTACGACAGCAGCGCAACGAAAGGGTGCGGAGTATTGCCCTTCGCGGACGTACCTGCCGGTCGTTTGGTGTATTCGTCCACGGGGAAAATCGACCCGGACTATCATGATGTGAGACAATTCCGTGATGCGGCTTTCAAGGGGATGAAACGTGCGTTTGACGCTGGCGTTAAAAGACCGCTCGTGTTACTGGAAGAACATCCCGAATTCCCAGACGCTGATTTGGTTACACTTTTAGGTGTTTTTGAAGCGCTACATGTTGTAAGTATAAATTCAAACACAAGTCTGAAAATGTTATCATAATAATGTCAATAAAACATAGATTAGGATATTTTTAGTAAAAATTAGTTGAATCCTGTTGGAATCTACAGTAATTCAGAGTCCAATTATATAATAACTGCAGCTGCAAAATTAGCCATTAATATAATCAGTTATAGTGTTATACAATTGTGGAAACTATTTTCAAGGTTATAGTTTTGTTAAAACACAGTACAATACACAATTACTTAAAATTTAAAAAAAAACAGATGATTCAGTCATGACTAATAACTGTTTTCTTTGTTTGTTTTTTGTAAAACACAAAATAAGAAAATTTGTTGTTTTCATTTATATTTTTTTACTTACATTCTACATTTTTTTAATTTTTTTAATTAGTAATATCCTTGACTGATAAATGATAAGACTAGCTAGCTGTGATTGTTCTGGTTCCTTAATTATGTAATCAACTTAATTACTTAAATACTCATTTTGTGCGAAACGTGTAGAATTGTATAATGTTACGTTATCAATTAATTGCTATTTATCAAATATTATTAATTTTAATTATTACATAGCACTTGATTACGAGGGATTTAAGAAAACACGAGTAATTCTTATCAAAATGCAAACATTGAACGAGTACGCGTCGAACAATAAAAATCTGTTGTACATGGTTTGATTAGTTTTACTTCTAGGAGTATGACGAACGTGGAGTGGATATTGAACTTTGTATGCTCATCATCGATAACCAACCGACTAATCATATTTTGCAAACTCTACAGTCTTTTTGTTGTTTTATGTGTTGCATTGTATTTTTAGAGTATTTATTATGTTGCGCTGTACAGTTGAATGACTGATTCATTTTTATCTGGTAAAACAAACAAAAGAACGGAAGCGATTCTGTTTTATTTGCTAACAGTTGGTTTAAACACCCAACGTCAACAACTTTCGATTGTTTGGGTTGTTATTATAGGAATAGATATTATTATTATTAATAATTTGAAGTGGTGATTACGCAATATCAATTTTTGCTAAAGTATTTATTGATTGTGTGTAAACTAATCGCTTATTTTTAGAATTATTGGAATTATAAAATTATTTTTTTGGTTTTAGACAATTCAAGTCCGTGAATTGAAACCGTCCAACCTGCCAACTATCGAAGTTCTTGGCGTGACTCACAAGAACCCTGCCAAATTAGATAAATTAATCGCACTTGCAAAAACACTCGAAGCCGGAAGAATCGTAGCGCGTGATATTGGTGATGGCGATCCGGAACGTATGGCGCCACCTATGGTGCGTAAATATGTCGAGGAGCAGTTTAAGGAAACATGCATCAAAGTAACAATTCTTGACGATGCTGCGCAAATCAAGCGCGAGTTTCCATTGTTTGAAGCTGTAGATCGCGCTGCTGGTAAAATTGATCGTCATAAGGGTTGCATTGTTTTCTTGGACTACGATCCTGGCACTGAAGTGAAAGAAACTTTAATGTTTGTCGGAAAAGGTGTCACTTATGATACTGGTGGTGCTGATATTAAAGGTAGGTTTTTTAAGGGTTATTAGTTCTGATACAACAATACAAAGTTTAATTAATTTTTAGCTGGAGGTGTAATGGCTGGTATGTCTCGTGATAAATGCGGTGCAGCTGCAGTGGCTGGTTTTATGAAAATTGTCTCGCAAATGCAACCGAAACACGTTCGTGTTGTTTCTGCATTGAGTTTGGTGCGAAACAGTGTCGGATCGGAGTGTTACGTTTCTGACGAGTTAATCAAAGCTAGATCTGGTGAACTTGTTCGAATTGGTAACACGGATGCCGAAGGTCGTATGATTATGGCTGATGTTCTCTGCAAGGTACGAAAATGTTAATTTAGAAGGTTTTATAGAAAATATATTTAAAGTGCGGCTCTATGTTTTCATGGAATAATATAAGAGTAGTGTATAATGGGTTGCCTATATTAAAAGTACATTTTTACTATATGTTTTATGTTTAGATGAAGGAACTCGCCGTGGATATGACCAACCCTCATCTTTTTACAATTGCCACCCTCACAGGACATGCGTGTCTTGCTGTTGGTAATGGTTATTCAATTGGTGAGTACTATTAACAAACTAGAATTTGATGACAAAACATTTTAAATAGCAATGTTAATGTTGAATGTTTTGTATATAAATAATAATTACAAAAAATATTTAGTTGATAAGCATTTGATAAGATGATGAATGATGTATGTGTTGTAAGGATACACAACGGTAAACTTCAATTGCTCACACTGCAATTGACCAAACCGTAAATCATCAATTAATCGCAAACGGGCCGAAAATAAAAAAAAATGAAATCAAAATCGCAGGCGTCCATTTGTTATATTGAACAGCGTAGCGGCACCGCGTGCATACACCGTTTGCCGTTGATTGCTCACCGACTTTTTTCATTCTTTCTTTCATTTCTTCGGCCCCGGCCGATAGCGCGAGCGAACGAGTTGTAGCTGCTCGCCGACTAACTGTAACTGCAGCGCGTGAAAATAAAGCGCCCGCGAAACCGATCGCAGGATCGCAGCGGTAATCTCTTCTTTCACCGGCAGGCAGCACCGCTACATGCCCTCGTTTTAGAAAACTACCGCAAGAACGTATGCAACAGCAACAGCTATAAACTATAACTGACCCGGATGTTAATTTCACGCAAACAATGTCTCAATCAATAAAGCATAAATAAAATGTAAACGCAACATAAAAAACAAATAGCTCATTAGTATTAGTACATAAAGTTGCCTACTTTAACAAATAACACTTTTCATAAATTTTGCAATTTTTATTTTCCAGCTGTTGACAATGGCCCAGCTCGTAAAGCCAACGTAGGTCCACGTCTACAACGCTCCGGTGACGCTTTAGGCGACCCCTTCGAAATCTCCTCAATGCGCCGTGAAGATTTAGCATTCCATCGAGGACGTGCCCCAGGCGATGACATTATGCAAAGTAACGACTTACCATCATCACGCACACCACGTGGTCACCAAACACCCGCTGCATTTTTGCTACTCGCTTCCGGTTTAGACAAGTACGGATCTGGCAGTGCCACCCCCATCAAATATAGTCATCTGGACATTGCTGCATCTGGTGGCCATTTCCCAGAGCCGTCCACTTCCGCGCCAGTTCTAGCATTGGCTAAGGCATTTTTACTGTAATTTAAAAACTTATTTTTTACTTAACCTAAAAAGTTTATACAAATGTTTAAAACTATGAAAAACACACAGGGATTTGATGCAATTTTAGGTTATTTGTTAGGAACACTGTGAAAACAAAAGAAACGTGTTCGAAAATTTACATTTTACGAGGGTTTAAAACAAGAATTAAAAAAATTCAAATATAATTTGGTGGGTAAATTAATTGCTTTTATGTATCCCAAAATCTAAAATGCCTTGTTATAAAATGTATTTCTTAATTAACTTTAATGTTTCTTCCTTTTATGTAATTGGTTGTGTTGTGTTTTATTTATTGGAATTCTTTTGTTTTGGATTTTATTTATTGGATTGAATGCGATGGGTGCAAATGCCGATGCCCTTTGTTAGGTTCGCGATAAACTGCACCTTTTTTAGTACTTTTCGTATTATATCAAAAAGTAAGTATAAAAAAAACGACACGTGGTGATAAATATCGCAGGCATCTGCCATTTTTTGTACCTTCGATGGGCACCTTTTTTTTGTTTGATATCCGCAACGAAATCGAATCTAATTCTATTTCTTTTCTAGCCTTCTTCTCAGTTCTGTTTTAATGATGATTAAGTAGATTGGACTTGTCTTTGTCTGTTGTCCGATTTTCTAATCTATAAATTTAAAGTGCATTTGGCGTATTTCGCATTCTTTTGTTTTTTAGTTTCTTTTGTTTCCAAGCTCGTTTGTTTTAATTGAGTATCACTATCACCGTTTTGTACCAGTGCGAATTAACCTCTTGCAGGGTAAAACTCAGGTAGTTCAGGTAAAAAACTAAAGCTCTGTCATTCGGAAAGTAAGGTAAAAGTAAAAGGGTTTTCTACCCTTATTCTGCCGGTCGATTTTTTGCGGCATCGCTTTACAACTTTCATTGCTAGCTTTGCGTTGCATCTTGCGTATTTTTTGTGCTTCTGGTTATTACCTCCCCATCATGCTTGTCATTATTAAGGTTAGCATGGTCGGCGCTAGTGAAAGGAAAAATAAAAAAAGGGTAAAAGGGTAAATTGAATGAGTAAAAGGTCTAAAACTTCTAAAAAGATTAAAGATGCGCGTGGAGCTATAAAACATTTAAAAAGTATATAATAGGCAAGGGTTGGTTGTGTTATATTTGGTTATGTTATGTTCATAAAGTTGCATAACGCGGCATTTTTAGGATTTTTACTAGTTTTAAAGTCATAAACTTATAAAAATCATCAATATTGCCATCGTTTACATTCGTTGTCATTGTTAGCAACGCTGTTAACCTTTTTTTTGTACAGAAACAAAAAATCTCAATACAATAATCATTGCTACTCATTTTTTCATTCATTTTTTTGTTTATGAAAAAAATGACGCAATGGTTTTTGATCTTAAACGTCGCCGGCGTTAAATAAGTTTATAACTTAATAGTAAAATGAAATTTAAATGTTAAATTCCCAAAAATATAAATTGTAGATTGTAAAACTTATGAGAAGTTATGAAAAGTTATGCAAATATTTATTTGATTTTCTGCGAAAAATCAAACGAAAGCGAAACTATTTACTGCAGTTGGTACAATACTGAGTACAATACAACATATTCGCATAGAAAGAATTTTTGCAAACGTGTGCTTTGCGGTAATAAACATTTTACATTTTATGATCCTGTTTATGGTGAGTCTATTTGGCGAGCATAATTAGGTTTAGTGCGTGCGGCGTGCGCTAACGACGACGATTACAGAACGGCTAACATTACGATGATGATCCCGAATTTGACAGATTTGACGGGCCAACGACCCACATAAACTTTGTATGAACCTACGAACTTTAATTTTTGGATCTATTATTAGAATTGGTAGTATAAAAAGTAACAAAATTTGGTACAATACACATATATCAATAAACCAAAAATTTGATATTTTAGTTTTTTCCGAATAAAACTTTAACTTGTTATAACTTTTTTCAGTAAAGAGATATCGATTGCATTCTTGCACCATTCAAAAGAGTAGGAAATTTTCTATAAGATATATGATTATCGAGAAAATTAATCATTGAGAAAGTAGTTTAATTTGAGGTTAAATGTTCAGTAGTAAAATATTTCTAGCTCAAAGCGCGCAAAGTTTGGTGCACTTTTGACTTGCGATAACTTTTTCTAGAACAAAGATATTCATTGTTTTCTTGCATTATGGAAAAGTAAATAAAATTTCCTATAAGATGTGTCTTTAGTTTTGGAAATAACTCCTTGGGAAAGTTTGTTAATTTCAGTTTAAAGATGCAGTATCTGAAACGTGCGCGAAAATATTGAATAAGAATAAGATAGTTTTAAATTGCTGTAACTTTTCCTGGAAGATGTTCCCTAACTTCCTATACTATTTAAAACTTTGGGAATTTTCCTATAAACATAATAATCATTAAAAAAATGGATTCATAAAAAACGGGTTAAATTTAAAGTTAAATATTGAATAATCAGAATAACACCAAAAAATAATGAATCATACAACTTTTATGGATTTCAATAACTGACAGCCATGGATTTACATACAATTTAATTTTTTGTGTTAAAACTATGTTTCTAAAGGCAACAATTCCCGACAAATGTGATAAAGACCTTGCGGTTTTGTGCACCAACCTTGATTGGAACGTTTTGCATGCAATAACGCATAATAAGCGCGATTAGACGCGATCGAACATTGTGTTTAATTCATTTTTATATATGATAAATTCATTTTTTTTGTTTCTTTTGCGCCATATGTACTATACATACACCGCCAACTGTCTATGTCAGTGGTTATTAATGCGTTTTTTTATTTGTAGTGAGACTTGCAATTGAATTTAAATTTACGGCGAATGTCGCGTCGTCTCCTTGAACTTTAATTACACGTATTTACGCCATTTTGTGCAATGCAACCAAACCACATTAATCAATAATTAAGTAACTAAACAACACATTTTTGTTCACAAAAAAAATTTTAAAAAAATAAAATTGACCGTAAAAAGCAGTAAAAAGTAAGTGAATTTAGGTTATGTTTGGTATAAATATAAAATTTATTGTTGTTCAAAGTATTGTTGAATTTTAATTTATTACCGATTGTTCACAACGTGAATAGATTGATTGATACAACTAATAAAAGAAGGCATTGCAACTTGTTCTGAATTGCAGCGCTAACGATCGTTAGGAATCAGGATAATGTCGGTCAAGGATGGCGTTGAGCTCAGGGAAGTGATATCATTTGATTTCGTTGCTTACTTTATCTGTATCAATTTCATTCTAGTGCTTTGAGTTCACAAGATCTCAAGATTTATTTACTCTTTACTCTACAAGGTGTTTTGTTCTAATTTAATAAAAAAATTATAAATAATTCTCATTACCATTATTATTCAATTTTTTTAATTTTTAATTTTTGTTTAATTATGTAATAATTTTAAAACACCTTGTATGTATTGTTTAGAAGTTGATTAGACGCAAGGTCGTTGAATGCATGCATGATCTGTGCATGATCCTTCGATGACTTGGAGTTGGCTCAGCTTAGCACTTGGCATTGAAAACCGAATGAATTTACGCGCGTCGTTGTCGAAGAACAAAAAAAAAGTTGCAATCATTTCAAAGCAATACGCAATTGATCTAAACGCAAATAGGGATCTACAATCAAAGCATGCCATGCATCTGGGAGTGACTTGTCATCGGCTTTGCACATTCATTTGTTTTCAAATATTTAATGCTTGAATTATAACAGGACTCAAGCTGGTAGAAAAAAAATTCGAATCGAATTGCGATTTAAGTCGTACCGTTATTTACTTACTGCGAGTTTTCATGTTTCAAAGTCAAGCCAAAGCCTTGGTAATTCACTTTTTGCATGATTTAATAATTTAATCAATTTGTTTTTTGTTGAACGCATTAGATTCTCGTTAAGTAAAACATTACGGTATTTTTTGCTCATTATTTTTAACCTCAAAGTTGGTGACAATGTACCTACGTTAAACTGTATATTATTGTTTATCATAATATATTATTATTGTTACCCGTTTAGTTAAATTTTGTTTTAGAAACTACTACAAAATATACCGCAAAAAATAACGCTTGAAAATGTATAAAATCTTACGGTTGAATACCCCTCTACTGGAACTCGTTGCTAGGGCTTGTTGACTTCTACCTTAGCAACGGCCTATGTGCAATAGTACTCTGACCAATCACAGCTTGTACAGAATATATATTAGCTGTATATTTGAACATATATAACATACCATGTGTACGAGACTCAGCGTTGACGCTATGCCCCGACCCATCACAGCGTGTTTGAAACATGTATTCCCTGAACACTTGAAAATGTATAACGTCTCACG
>JARJDS010038837.1:0-31101 GCA_030264155.1 Atheta pasadenae | reverse complement strand
TGGGTAATCTTATGGAGGTCGGCCATCATGGATTTTAGCGACGGCTGTACACAACTATACACGACGTATGGCGGCTATCATTTAACACACAAACATTTACATTTTCAAACACAAATATCTTATTTAATAATATCAATAAATTTAAACCAATAATGTTAATTTGTTTATTAAGCTTTATATTTTAAGCAGTATACATTTTATTTAGCTATGAATTGTATTTACTTCACAATTTGTATTTAAATATTGAGAAATTCTCTTCATCGAAGACTTGAACAAAAACTTTAATTAAAACATTTAAACACAAAAATATATTCATTATAATGTTTATTGTGTTAGATTATAACTATATATATTTTTTTTTGTTAAATGGTAATAAAATAATGTTTTTAATAATTTTCATTCAAAAATTAATTTGGAGTATGGTGGGTTGCGTTTAGTTAAAAAAACTGGACATTTTCTTCGTTCAAATCAAAATTGTTCAACTTTGAAGATCGCTTGTTTTGGATTTCATTCCCGCGGCAGCGAATTCACCCCTGATCCACCCAAAGCTCGGTGTAGTATTTAATATTATTTGTTTTCTAATTACACTTATCTGACGTAAGTTGTTACACTGACATTACTTTAATATCAAACAGATTTCTTCTACATAAACAAATTATTCTATAAACATCATTATACATACTTATACCTACATCCTTCTGGTTTAAATCTTATAAATCATGAATCGAATGAAATCTACTCAACCTAGTAATTTTCGCGAGCGCGTGCGCATTGAAAATCGCATTGCTCAGCAATTCAACGAAAATTGGGGATGGTTAGTGGAAGAATTAGACAATAACCGAAAAGAGTTACAACAGAAATTAAATCTTGAATACAAGGAGGACCAACAAGTCAAATCTGCATCAAACCCGATTCCTAGAACATCAGCGGCAATGGTAGGTTGGCTATCAACTAGACCAGATTGTCAACTTGAAGTGTTTGGACCTGACTGTGTGCAGGCTAAACCTTTGCCCGACATTTATGTTGTGACAAGATTGAACGATCCATTATCAGACGGATTAGAATACGCCGATAAACTTATGTAAAACTCTACAATTTCTTACTAATCATCAGATAACACTTACCTATTTTCGGACCTAACCTAGAAATTGTCAGAAATAGTCGAAATAAAATTGTAAATCGCAATTAGAACTAAATAGTTTTTATCATACATGATCTTAATGTATAAACGGTATGAAATTTAGACATTAAATGATGTGTTTATGGGCTTACATTCAGTTTAAATACTTAAGAGAGTTTATTGTAGCTCTAAATATAAGTAGGCGAATTATTAAGACTACTTCCGCATATATTGCATACTTTCTGACCCTTTCCATTGACATACGTGCATTTCTCGCACTGCATTCCGCCGACTTGAAGATGCTCATTCATCGGCTTCTTGCGACTCTTCGAACACATAACACAAATATCTTTATCGTTCTGATTTAGAAACGTACAAGTGGTACAATACCACCCTTTGGAAGCCACTGGTTGGCTCGTGCTCGCGCCTGCAGTCCGAACTAAATCCGCAAGACCGTTGTTTTGTTTCTGTTGTGTAACGGGTGATGGATTAACAGTATTACTAGGAGGAACAGCCGTAACGGTTTCATTGGAAGTTTTAACCTTAATTGGCTTGTCGCTGACATTGTCATAAGTACTATGCTTGCTTTCACGCTTTTCCCGCTTATTCTCATCAGTATGTTTCAATTTTGATCTCGTATGCGAAGTGCTTTGTGTTTGAAGCAAATCACCACGCTCACCGAGATCTTTCGAATAACCTTGACTTTCAAGGTTGCGATATACGTAGTCCCATGACTCGTATGTGCCGGAACCATCATCACGTTCCGAAGCAGACTTGATTTGGCTTGTATCGTTCAAATAAATTTGACCCAGATGCTTTTGGACTTCCTCCACGTTGAGCTGGCGTCCATCTGGTTGATCAAAACCATCGTACTCGATCAAACGCGCTGTCGGTACAACCGGCGGGTCTGGAGCACATCCACGAGCAACTTGGTGATGCATATGTGGTGCTATCTGTGGTTGACCAGGGTAGTAATACCCCGGATATGGCGTGTTGTGCATATAAAAGTTACCGCAGCATGTGTGCGGTGGTACCACAGGTCCAGTTCCGTACATATACTGTGGCTGTGGTGCAGGGGGTGGGGGTTGGCCAGCATAATATGGAGGCATTGCTTTTGGACTTGGCAGCTTCTTCATATTTACAACACCATCAATTGTTTCTTGTGGACTACCAGCATACATTTCTCGTAAATTCAGTACATCTAACCAAGTCACATTGTACACTTGGGATAGTTCTTCCCATATTTCCTTTAGTATCTGACACTCTACATAAGCCACAATAGAATCTAATGACACTGAAGCCAATCGATCAGGACATACTGGGCCACTTAATACTAATTGTTGATTATCAATTTGTTTATAACCCATTTCAACAAACATTGCACCTGCCCCAACTAGATTTGACTCAACTTCATGTTTATAAAAACCAGAATACATCTAGAAAATTTAATTATAATGATGATCAAATGTAACTGTTAAGTGAATAGCTATTATACCTTGATTTGTCTGTATTCCTTTCTCCATGACTTTGTTAATAAATTAGCAGCATATCTACCAATTGCATCCCAACCCAAGGCTGCTTTATAACCACTGAAGTCAGCCATTCTAGCAGCTGACTCATGCAAAACTTTAGGAGTTGATGTGCATTCAAATTTTTGGTTATGATGAGCCTCACAAAGGTAATGATGTATACATTCCTCAAGTTTTGTCTTGTGTTTTATTTTCTCAGGACTCTCCTCCATTTCCAAGTAGCTTAGATGCAGTGAGTTAATTTTACTTGACAACATCCCTAGAGAGTACTGATTTCGCTGAGTGGTGTTATAATAAGTATCCATTACCATCATAAATTCGATGTGATTAGAGCGTCTAATCGTAGATGCACGTCTACATTAAAAATATCTATGGACTGTGGATGAGGCACCCAGAAGGAATTTATTTTTAGCTTACAGCTACAAACTATAAATTATTTTTCAAAAATTGTGAAGAAAAAAATGGAAAACTCCATTAGATCTATTATTTTAAGTCATTATGAAAAGTTACTTTCAGCTTCTAAAAAATGTAATCTTAGTTAGTAACAGGCAGATAAATACCTTCTCACCTAATACTAAGCTGAATTGTTTTTATTTCTACGCAGAAACGTCACAATTGTCAAATCTCAAGGAAATGAAAAATTGCCATATGTGCGGACAATTCAATCGGGTTGAATCGTGGAAACTCGACTATGTACGACATTTACCTAAGTACTACCAACTAAATTTAGTAACTAAACTAAAACTAACGGAATTATTTAAGATTCATTAATAAGATTTATATTAATTAAATATTTACATTAACAGTAAAGGTTTTTGTTATTACAATTAATCTATTTTCAAACAAATATATTCAATAATTTCTTCAAGATATTCAAGCTATTCAAGCCAGATTCAAGCTATTTAAGTATAAAGTACTACCAACCTTACAAAATATTATTAGTGTTTTACTAATACTGTACAGAGCTAGTTATTGCAGTCAGTGCAGTTATCTAACTCATTTCTAACCAATTTAGTCGTTGATTTTGTCGAATTTGTCTTCGGATTGCATTAAACATTTCCTACAATGGCTTTCCGTTCGTTGATCGCTATTCAGCGCCGTGCCATGAGCCAAAATATCACTCCAATGAAGAAAATGATGTACAATTTGGCCGGTTTCAACAAGCTGGGGCTCATGCGCGATGATTGCCTCTACGAAGACGAGGACGTAAAAATCGCTTTGAAACGCCTTCCAAAGAACGTTATGGATGAACGCAACTACCGTATCTTGCGTGCCGTTCAACTCGACATCCAAAAAGATATTTTGCCCAAAGACCAATGGACAAAGATTGAAGATGATGTCTTGTACCTAACCCCTCACGTTAATGAAGTTATTAAGGAACGTGAGGAACAAGAAGCATGGGATAAGAAGTTTTAATTGAAATTAATTTAGCCCAGACACAATGTAGAGTTCAATAAATGTAAATGTAACTTAAACCTAATAAAATGTGATTTATTTATGTTTTTGAGAATTATTTATTAATACTATATTATAATTTAATTGTATAAGGCACAAGCATAGCATGTGGTATGAGTGGTGTGCTTAGTTTTCATCTTCTTCAATTTTCGGCGCCAAATAGTATCGGATGTGGCCTAATTCTGGAACAGTGTATTCAACAACCAATGGAACATCTGCAGACATTGACAGCTGGACTTGTGGTGAAAGTGGTGTAGCTTTTGTGAACGAATTCAAATATTGACAGGCAAATGTTAAAGACACAGGCTCTTGCATTTCAATAGTGACTGCTTCTTCCTCCTTATCAAAACTACTGGTTTGTGCAAGTTTAACATTAGCACTACCAATATCACCAGTTGATGAAAATTTAACACCCTCCTTAGTACAGCAAATAACAATTGATTCACCAAACTGTGCAAGATCGCGACAAATCCGCGCGAATTCAATAGACGGCATTCGAATTACACAAGAGAAATCTGTTTCAGGAATACCCAAATGTTCTTGGTCCAAGTTCATAAGCTTCATTTCATAATCAGAAATCTTGTCTTGTTTTTTCGACTCAAACATAAATGTTACTGTATCTGCATCATCTTGGGCTTTGATCGTTACTGTATCATCATTATTGGCGCATTTCAGAATTTTTACCATACTATTGATAGACAAATAGTTGTAAATAATTAGTTTTACAATTTTATGCATAATTGTGCAATACAAACCTTGAAAGATTCATGCCCATTGTGATGTTCCTATCACAACGATATTTGTCGAAACCATCGGATTTAAGTGTGAGAGATACCAGGGAAACGTGAGAGTTATCCATGGCTTGGAGCTGAATACCGGTGTCCGAGCAATCAAAAGAGGCATCGTTTAATAAATCTTTTATCGCTTCCAATACCTTCTTCAAAGTAACACTGTTGATTAAACGTGCTTCAAACATTTTGTTAGTTTTATTTGTTTAGACTTGTAACACACAAGGGTTGTTGATTGTAGCAACTAAAACGTTGTTAACACCACGAACGTTACTCGAAAAATGGCGAAGTAATGGAAACACACTGGAAAATAGCGCGAAAACAATGTAAATCGGCGGGAAACTTTAGGAAGTCTAGGGATATTTTATTTTCAACTAAACTTACTAGTTTAGATATACAGTGAAACCACGGTGGGTTTTATTTTTGGGAGGTTATGTTACATTTGTCTTAATAACAATATAAATAATAACAATATTCAAAGTACACTTGATGGTCGTCTTGAACGGTGTCCGAGTCTTGGCGTCAAAAGTCGAAGTATCCCGCGTTTTAAATCAGGAAATGGTTTGTTACTTTCGAATATAACTCCTTGCAATCCCTTAGTTTTTGAATTATGTTTTTGGTACTCAATTGTTTCATATAAAACTTGTAATAAATTAGATGTTATTTCATTATCTGAAATTATAAACTATTAGTATATATAAACAGTTTGCAGTTAGGTAAAATAATTAATCGTACATGCAATATTTAGATGTTGCAAAGAGTTATTCCCTTTACATAACAATACTCCATTTTCAACAAAAGTATCTTGAATAAACGGATGATCGTTTAATGATTCTTCACTAGAAGTTGTATCCAACGATGCGGATGAATGTTCTGACGTATTAGTTGACTGACTAATATTGGCATTAGGGAAATATTTTTTCGTTAAAGACATGAAACGTATCCTCCTTTTTGAACATATTTCTTCATAGGTTAAAGGAAATGCTGTGAAAATCGCTAGAAATTCGATTAACCCATTTTCAGATATACCATTTTCGGATATGTTCAACGCTTGCAGAGTGCGATTACTACGTAAAACGTTTCCAATCAAACTACATCCAGCGTCTCCTAATCGATTGCATCCTAGATTTAAATACACCAACTTTCGGGTGTACTTTGGTCTGTTAAATAATTGACTAATTCGACCAATTTCAAACGAATCTAATTTACAAAGCTGAAGACTGAAAGCTTTGAGTTGTGTGCCATGAATTGGTAGACAGTAACCAGATACTGGTTCATCTTGATATTTTATTGGATTACCGTTTAATGACAAATTCACTATTTTTGGGTTGTCTCTTATAATCATTTGGATGAAGAGTATTTGATCATATGTAACCGAACAAAATTCAAATCGTAATTCAGTTAGGAAAGCATAACTCGGTAGGAGTTGTTGGAGGTTGATAAGGCTTTCATCTTCCAGAAAGTTTAATCGGTACTTTATTGCTGTCGGTGTTCCTTCAATAGACATTTTAAAATGTACTTGAGTTTGGTTTCTATCGTAGGAAAACTCTGTTTGGAACCGTTCGCCCTGGGTAAAAAATAATGAAAACATGAATTTAAATAGGCAACCAAGTATACATGACACAGCTGGAAGCTTGGCAGAGCTTTGGAGGCCGGGTTTTACTCAATCATCACTAAACCACACTAAACACTGCTGAACACTGAACTCGCTGAAGTTAATCATTACAGAATAATAAAACATGACCATCTATTAATATCACAAACCACACAAACTCTATCTAACATGCAACGAGAATGAAACACGCACATATTTCATAAAGTCATAAAGCGCAAATTCTTCAAATCACCACAAATAAAGGTAAAATGACATAAATCTAACTTACTTCAATAAATATCTTTGGCATACTTGCTGCATTTTCTTGTAATCCCATTATAAACAAATTTACACATTGCGCGGCTTGACTGTTACTTGGACGCTTTTTCTTTTTACCATTAACCGTAGACTTTATTGACATAGTTTTGGTTCTGTTTTAATAAATATAATTGATATAAATTAAGAACTTAATGTATCAATATTATAAAGCTAAATTCTTCTAGGAGACTGAAATAGTATATTGTATCAAAGACTGAATTGTAAAATAAGCAACAATATGTGGTATGTCATAGTGACATGTCGTACATTGTCATGGACCCTCACGAGCCTGCTATCAAGCATGTTAATGCTAAGTGCTTTATTGAGCCCACAATGGCTGCTTGGTAAAGGCGAAAATTCGATCGGTGTTTACACCAGGTGTATGGAAAAACAGCGTACAAATGTTGTTCAGTGTACTACACTTGCAACACGTGGTTTGGCTACTGATGCTGAAGTATTTCCACATGAATGGAAAATTGCTACAGTTTTTATTTCAATTGGTATGTAATTGTTTCTTATTCATATTGTGAATTTTAAAGTACATATAGTAAATTGAAAAATGTTGATAAAATTTCAGGTTTGACAATCATGTTTGTCTCAGTGATAATGAGTTTTGCTGCTTGTTGCTTCCAAAGCATTTTTAAAAAATCTCTATTCACAACAACAGGAGCTGCACAAACGATCGCAGGCATATTTTATATTCTAGCTTTAACTCTGCACCCCATGGCTTGGAGTGCAACCAGAGTTATAAAACTTTGCGACAATTCGTCCCCATTCTATCCTGGTCATTGCGCTATCGGTTTGGGTCTTTGGTTAGCTTTAGCTGGTACTGGTTTAACTTTTCTCGCCGCCATGTTGTCTATGTCTGCGGATAAATCTACTAATAGTGACAAAGTGCAGGATCGGATTTATGAAGGACACAGCTTGATCTGCTTACTGTAAACTAGTAACAAACGCAATAACCCGTCAACATTTATTTATTGGTCATTCATGAGCTTGTGTGTATTCGAATATTTATTTATGACAAATGCTTATTTCTTTTGCCATATAAGACATTTATTATTACTAGGCAAATCGCATTTGTCTATCAAAGTCAATCCGTTCGTAGCCGCCAATTTCTCCAAATCACAAATATCGCGTAAACCCCAATCGGGATTACGTGAGCGTAAACTTTCATCAAAATCTACATTACTCTCCGGTTTGATAACACCGTCCTCAGCGTACGGGCCATACATAGCCATTAATCCTTTAGGATACAATAATTTTCCAGCGGCGCGAAACAAACCCAAAGTGCAAGCATATTCCGAAATATGTATCATATTAATATTAATAATATAATCAAATTTTTTGCACGTCAACGGCCAAGTCGCGACATCTGCGGTGACATTGATTAACTGCGGTGGTTTTACGTTCTTTTTTGGTAAATCATCAGCGTAGGCTTTGATACTTTTAAACAACGCATCCTCAAATTCCGAGGGATGAAACACAAGATTAGGAAACGCTTTGGCGAAGTAAGCGGCGTGTTGGCCGGTACCGGACGCAATTTCCAACACGTCTCCGGGTCGTGATGAGTCGAAATGTTTTTTTAGAACGTCCAGAATGAAGATCTTGTTGCGCTCCGCCGATGGGTAGTTTATTTTTTCGCTACGACAGAAGATTAAGTTTTAGTTTTAAACTTTGGTGCAACCAAACCAAACAAGTTATGACGTAAGCAAAGTATATTTAGATCTGAACTTATTATTTACCTCATTTTCGATATTTGATGTAATCCGAACCTCAAAACTCGTTGCATACTGTAACAAAAACGACTTTGAAGTGCCAAAAATGACAGAACACATAGTTTTACTGTATAATTATCAAATACTTAATTATTTATTAATATTAGTGGTGCTAATAATGTAATCTCACTGCCATTCAACATATAATGCGCGTATTTGTACTTTTATATCATTATATAACAAAATATATACCTTATCTATATAAATAACTTTGTTTTGTTTGTGTTTTGTTTTGCACTTACGTCCATTCTGGTCTTAACCAATTTAATCGCTATCATCTGCCCGTTTCCTCCGCTCTTCCCGTTTTCCTTTCTTGCTTCTAGATTTGTCCTTGTTATCCTTCACTTTGATTTTTGGATCAATATACACCCCATGTCCTGTTTTCTTAAGATGGTCAAATAATTTATTCTTTGAAACAAAAACTTGATTACATGACACACATGTATGTTCAATGTCAATTCCTTCAACAGAGGTTAGTTGTTTGACAGATTTAACAACCGAAGGTCCTGGATTGTTTTTTTTATCTTTTCGTCTTTTTGATTTTTTCTGCATTGTTGTACTATCAACCTCACTAACATCATCTTGTACTTCTTGATCTTCTGTAAGTTCAGTAAGTGTATTCTGTTTATCTGTCTTTTCATCTTGGTTATCTTGACAGTCGCCATCTTGTCCTGTTTCTGGCTCATCATTAGTAACACCATTAACTTGTGAGTTATTAACAGTTTGATTGTTTTTTCTTCTTGTTTTCCTTGTAGACCTTGAAGTTTCTATTTCCACTAAATCTACAGGTTCACTGTCTGATGTAACGGTCAAAATACTTTTGTTTTGTTTATTTTTTTTACTTTTTTTCTTACTTGACTTAGTTTCAATCAGTTCCTCAAGCTCATCACTATTAATGTCTGATAAATCCAATTCATCTAAGTCTGAAACACCGTTATTCAGGTTGGTGATAACAGGACTTGAATCTGATGATTCTTCATCATTGATTCCATCATTAGATAATTCCTCATCTTCAATTGTTTCAAATTCTTCATCTTCCTCAAGCATTTCTTCTCTAAGCTTTTCAATATTTTCCTTATGCTTTTTACTACTTTCATGATTAGCAAAAGCTTTAGGTGTTTTGAAGACTTTATTACATGCAACACAATACAAGTCATCAATTTCTTCCTCACTAACATCTTCATCATCAAATTCTTCAGCCAATTGTTTCTCAATATTAGCCAATTCTTCTTGTACATTATCAAATTTACTCCACTCAGCTTGCACTTCCTTTTTACTCTCAGCCCTCCTTTCTCTTCTTGCTTGCAAAGCAAGCTCTTCAGCTCGTTGTTTATTTTCCTTTGCTTTCTGCTCCAAAAATTTAACATTTGCTTGAACTCTTTTGTCTCTTTTCCTCACAAATGCCACTAAATTCCTAACTTCATCATTTCGTTCTTTTTTAGCTTTAGCCCTAACTTTTTTATTTTCTTTTTCAATAAGTTTAACAACTCTTCTATCCCTGGTTTCTTTAATATCATAAGGATCAAGCCATACATAGCTCCTTTTTGTACTATAAGACATCCAGTATGCATAAAAAGGTCTTACTACTGCTTCATAATCACTATCTGCATTACCAAACATTGGTATAGTAGTAAATTCATTTTTGTTATCCATATGTTCCATGTCTTCTTTAGCAAGTTGTTCAAATAAATTTCTGTAAACTGTATAGAAGCCTGTATCATCATTACCAAATCCTTTGTAACAAGATGAGGTAAAATATTGGAACACATCTAAGCAATTGTCTTCAAATTCTTTGTTGGAGCCATGTAAAATTTGTTCCCTATGATTATCATACCATGCACGCTCTTGTCTGTCACTGAGCACTTCATAAGCTTGTTGTACAAGTTGAAATTGTTCTTTGGCTTCATCAGGATTAGAAAGGTTCTTGTCCGGATGCCATCGTAGGGCTAGTTTTTTGTAGGCGGTTTTTATGTCAGCTTCTTCTGCGTCTCGTGCGATATTCAGAACCTCATAATAGCACCGCATGTTGAGTACTGGCAATCGGTAACGGGAAAGCTGGCAACGAATAGCGGGTATTGATGAGTGGCAAGCATAAAACACGCAAGTCAATTGGAAAGCAGCTTATTTTCGTCACGTTACGAAATTGGCAATGAGCTTCACAGCATTTGAGCTTAGAATCTTACCAAATCTTGTGAGTTGCATGCAGCACCTAGCAAATCGAGACATGTAATGAAAATTGAGGTTAGGATGATATTCACTAAAATTTGATTTTTTGAGTTTTTTAATCGAAAATAATAAAAACATTTGAAATAATTACGGTAAAATCAAGTAAAAAGTAAGTTAAATAGTAAAATAAAGTTTACTAGTTTTACTATAATTTAAATATGTAAGTTTATTTAAATTCGATACATTGAAAGAATAGAAAACTAATTATTTGTAACGAAGAAATTATTTATTATTTATTGTTGTTGAACATATAAAATTATATTTTTCTATTGTCTTTATTGTTATATTATTTTGTGATTGGATTAACTAATATAGCGACATCTGGCTTGCATTACCAACAACATGTCAGCCATTTCCAATAAACTGTCATTTGTCAAAAATGTGCACGTAGTGGCGGGGTAGCAGGTATCGATAGGAGTTTACGAGTTTACGACTTACGAGGTCGTGGAATGGCCACGCTCGCGGCTCTCGTGATTTGTGTTTATCCGTTGGCAATTTCAAATAAAGTATATTATAAGGACAAGCGAGCGAAGATGACAGTACGTGCGTGCTCCGAGAACAGATTCAAGTAGTATTACTGCAAGGTGCTCGCGTTCAGTTGTCGGTGCTTTCGAATGAGCGAACTGCAAGCCGTCTGGACACCGCTGGACTCCACTTGTAATCGGATATTCGTCGCATTTTTAAATAGAAGACAATTATTTATACTCATAGACCGCTGGCGGCGATAGCAAGGTAAGGTTTACACAATCTTTTAGTCAACGGCATGCGTCGCGACGACACTAAACTGAAGCGATTTGTTTTTATTACCATGTTTGGTTAGAAATCGTGCGGCGCCCTGTAAACAATCCACGCGCGCCCCCACACTCAACGCCATTGGTGCGAAATTTTGCGATAACATTTTACACCAATTGTAGATATGTCTGTGGTTCTTGACAATTGATCAAATCGACAAGTAATTATTATAGTTAGATTAGTATTTGGTCAATTAATTGCTTTAATTGGTAAGGCATTTAAATTGTTTGTCGACGAGTTGGCGGCGTGAACAGTTCGAATGGTTACATTACATTTGGGTTAATTGATTATACTTTATTTTTGTCATAAATGTAAAATTATTACTGAGTGACCCAAAATTTCCCAAAATACTTTAAGTTTAACACGCGGTTAGTGCCGAAGAGAGTCCAGTGTGAATGAAAAGCATCACACAGATTTTTATTAATCGCCATTTATTTTTATTTTTATGCGTTTGTTTATTTTATCAACGCACTCTACTTTTGATTTGTGACAAGGAATTTCGATTTCCTTACCAAGCTTCCCACACTTTGGCATGCTCGAATTAGATAACTAAATGAATCACGTTTTTCGAATACTTAAATTTTACACAAGGTTGGTTATTTAAAATTAAAATAAAAGCTTTTTGGTCACATCTGGTTTATGGTTTTGTTATCACGGCTTTTCTTGGCTTTGTGTTTGTCTGATTTCTTGATCTTGGCTTTCTCTTTTGCGCGCAATCCATGTTCTCATAAATTTTGCTTTAGTTTTATCGACGACCTCACTGAAATTGTGTAACTGAGAAATTAATATTTATATGATCATCGCTAATGCAAATTTAGTTTTATAGTTGATATTAAGTACTGATTGAAGTATTCGTTTAACAGTTTTGTTTCGTTGAGATGTTGTTACAAAATTTGAATTTTATGAATTATTAATTCATGTTGCCGTGAGATAAAATGATTTCATTATCTTTTATATGGGACATTAGAGTGCATAGATTCTCATCTGTTTTAAGTTTACTTTTGTAATTAACTTAAAATTTATTTAATTTTGGAATATCGAATAATATTAGCTCCCACGTAGAAACACGTGTACTTGTACATTCAAATTTATTTGTTGGTGAGTTATTGCAGGCTTGTTTTGTGCGTTTATATATTTGTTAAGTCTTGCCACAAACGAAATTTTCCACTTTTAAGTGTCTAACCGCTGACAAAAAGAAACAACACGAAAGCGTTGATAAAACAGTTAATCAATAATTCACTTTTGTTTGTTTATTATTGAAGGAAAACTTTTACACTTGCGTGTTATGAAATAAATTCGATTTTTGGGTTAAACGGAAATAATACAAAAGTGATGATGTGAAAAGTTTTTGAGTATCAAGAACTTGTAGAAATTACAGTAGCAAGCGGTATGTATGTGTAGTAGTGATGAGCGGTAAGTGTCTTGTACGTGTAGAAGTTCGGATCACCATTACACTACAACACATGCAGGATATTTACTAATTCTCAACGAATATAAATGGTTCAGTGCGTACTTGTCGTTCGGGTGGCCACCGATCGAATCCAGGCAGTGCGGCATTTTTTTGTAATTGCTATTTATATTATGATAAAAAATGAATTGACATATTTTACAAAAAAAACACAGTGGAATTTTAAAACTTCAATACTTTGTGTTTGTTTGTTTATTAATTATTTGTTTCAATAAAAGTAAAAGGGGATTTATTTGTTTTACAAAGAAATTTACGTGATTTATGGTGTCGTTGTAAACCAATGCACAAACAATGTTTGCAAAACCGATGTTTGAACCTGTAAATGACAAATAGTTGCATAGACATTCAAGTAACAACAACATGTTTTCATGGAAAACGAAAACACTTTAGGACAAAAACCCACATTATAAATAGTCAATGTTATTTTTTAAAGTGTTTTTTTTAAGCGAGAGATATTTCCAGCTAAACGAAAATTCGTTGTTGTTTACAATTCAGTTTACAATGTTTACATGAACAAAAATTGTTTTGTATTTTAACGATTTATTGTATTTATTGTATCAATGATTTATTTTGCGTGTAAAATATCAAATTTGATATATAAAAATTTTAATTTTTGTTAACAATGTTTTATTCATCTGTTTCGCTTGCACTTGTTGCGGTTTGATGACTTTCCAGCGTATTGAATGGTAGCGAATGGCGTTACTACACTTTGTTTCATTCGTCATTTTGCGACACATGCGATATTTTTTGTTGTGGGCGTGCACGCATCCCAACAAATGTAAAAGTATTGGAAGTAGTAGCAAATTTTTGAATTTGTAAACCAATCAATCAATTCAAATTTTAGTACAGACGCGCGTTACAATGATTTCAATGCAATAAAACGAACAAATAGTATCAAAATCATTTGAAGGTACATTTCAAGTACTCTATAAAACTAAATATGTTTAACCTAGACACATTCTAGTAAGCGACGCGTGCCTTGAAACCACAAAAAAGGACTGTCAAACTATGCAGCCTAAACAAAATGCCAGGTACTTAATGTTACTTAATAATGCCATCAATCCGATTAAAATGAGTCGAGTGCCGTGATATAGTTTCTAAACACGTAACGCGTATACATAACGCCTGACTTTGAATGCATAATGCATTATAATGTCGTATTTAGCCGAGAACAAAATAACAACAACATCAAACGAACAAATCTGCATTTTGCATTAATTACGTTTTAACCACACAACACACCTATATATCCAAAATTAAGCTATTTACATTCTTTTGCATTGCACAATTGTACTATAATTATACACTATTTAAGGTATAATTAAAAACAAATAGTTTATGTCTAAAAATGTACACTTAAAATACACATATAGGTTCCTAATTGGTCGTTAACTTCAATTAGTGAAGAATTTTGAGTGATTTTACATAATTAAATTCACGAATGTATAACCAAGAAGATATTTATAAAGAAAACACAATGAAGAATTCAAAATTTAATTTGCAAATATCGAAGCAGGTATGCATAAACAAAATGTTTAAAAAAATGACGCAAATTGTGCTTCCCACTTTGTGATAGCGGGTGGTAGGTTCACCACCAACTCATTTAAATAACCGATTAGTAATTGCAATCGCATAATCAACATTGAAAATCACGTTGCAACATTACACATTACGACAGACGGTGGCGTTTTACCCAATAAGTAGACTTCCACTTGACTTACTCGTGAGTACGACGGCCGAGTCGCATTCGAGTATTTCGGCCCTCAGTCGATGAAAAAGATTCATACTTACATTTTGTCGGGAATTAACAACAAAATTCACGCGTAATTGTTTTAATTTTTTGTTGTTGTACACTTTCGCTTTATTTTGGTATTCAGTCGTGGTTTGCGAATTGATTTTTACACTTTCATTATGAACTTGGTAAGTGTTTTTTAAGTATTTAAGTAGTAATTAATAATTGTATGGATTTCACCTTCAAAAATATTTGATCGAACTTGAAAACGCGATAAAAATTAATCTTGTAATTATATTTTAATGACACTCAAGTTAACATTTGATGACACTTTATTTTGTGGTTTTCCTATCATTCATTTAGATTACACTGTAAGTAAGTAGCTTAGTTAGTTAATTTAGTTTAGTTAATGATGTTCGATTTGTACTAGAGTTACATACGCACACAATTTGTTTATAAGATAAGCATCTGAAGAGTGTGCTATGATAACGCGTTTGTTCATGCGCATTAAAACGTTGTTTGTTTACGATTTATTTTGTTTAGATAACTTTAACTTCGCTTGGATTGATCACAATTCATGGCGTGCGAATTTTAATGGTCCGGTACGTTGCACGCTTTATTGATTTGAGACAATGAAGTAAAGTCGGCTGGCACATCGGATCGTGCCAGCCTACTTGCAATAAAAGAAAGTTTATTAATCCGCCATGTGCATTGCTGCGTTCTGTGTCGTACGGCAGACACACGCTTCAGTCGCAAACGTATTGAGACGTTACATAACTGAAACTTCATTTTTGAACCAATCCGACTTGTTTTTAACGTTTAACTTGAGCGTTCGCTAGTAATATTTTGAATTCTTCGTTTCCAGTTGACAATGGCGAAGACTTTTGTACAAGTCTGTCTGTTCTGTTTTCTGTGCGCTACACACTCGCCATGTGCGTCGCACGCTGAAGTCACCGACGGCGCCACCACTGTCTACGACAACCGGATACCATTTAAGGAAGATAAAACGCACGCCGAGGATGGTAACAGTAACAAAAATATCAGTAAAGAAGCATCGTTGGTGGAATTATTCCGGCTGTATGGCGATGGTCAGCACATAAGCGTCGATGGATTTCAGCGTATCATCCAAAGACTAGAGCTTACCAATGAAGTAGCCAACAAAATTGATGTGTATAAACATGTTGGACCTGGTCAGGCCCAGCAGCGCTCAACTCATGTTCATGCTGCTGAACATAAACATGAACATGATCATGGACATGAAGAACATTTTTCGGTAAGTCTTTAATTTTAAGATATAAAAATTTGTAAACAAAATAATTGCATTTTTTAAATTATAGTGTAAAACTCGTCATGATCTTTACGATAATGTGAAAGATGCTTTAACGCAAAATAGTAATAATGAATCAAACGTGTTTATGGAGTCTTGTGATGCGTTGTTATCAGCCGCCATGATTGGCAGGTGCACTCTTAGTGATGGTGGTGATCCCATATTGGATTCAGTGGTGACTGATACACGGACCTATCACGCTTGGTTGTACTCCTTGTTGGCAATTTCAATAATTAGTGCGTGTGGTATTTTTGGACTTCTGGTAATTCCTATCATGCAGAAACGCTTTTACCAACCCTTGTTGCAATTTTTGGTCGCGTTGGCCGTGGGTACACTAGCTGGTGATGCGTTATTGCATTTGTTACCGCACGCGATGATGTCCAACGATCATCATGACAGTGAGGAGGACCACCATCAACATGATGTTAACATGTTCAAGGGTATGGTTGCTATGCTAGGATTAATACTCTTCTTTTTTGTCGAACGTTTTATAATGCTAGTCGACAAATGGCGGAAACGCAAACAACAGCTAGAAAAGGTGAGCGTTCTTTTTTTGTTCTGTGATTAAGTTTGATTTGACATTTAGAACGTTCTTGATTTCACTTTTTTCCTTGCTCAGTAAAAGTGTCCTTGGCTTTGTACCGTTTAGCATAATGATGTAATAAAATCGAAAAAATGATTTACATTATCCAGATTTGAAATAAGAAGTTGTGGTTTCATTACACTGATTTTATCAGTTGCTCTAAATATTATGCTCGCGTAATCCGCGTTCGTTACGATTTACATGTTTGTGTTACGGTTATGCAAAGAATGACATTGAAATGAATTTTTATTAGATGAGCAATCTTGTTTACTTGATTGTGAGTTAGAACGGCAACAAAATGTGTGGCAATTGCACGTGCTGCTATTTATGACTCTTTTGCTTTGTTTGTTTGCAGCTACCCACAAGACTGAAGGTTATCAAACCAGAATCGAGTACTCAATTGACGAACGCAGCAGATAAACAATGCATGCACAAGTACAGCTCGTTTCCATACTGCTACGATGAAATTCGTAAGGAAATCGACGACCCCGTTAGTGTAAAGCAACCGCTTCGATTAGAGGGTATTGAGTACAATAATCAGCAAACTTTATCACAGTTGACAGAGTTTGAACATAACCAAAATCATACGGAATGCCCGGATGAAAGCAGTAAAGCTAATTGTACGGAGGTAAATAAAATGTTACCCCACGATCATAAATCAGAGAGTAAAGATGACACCGACAGTGTTGAATACACGGTTATTTTGCGAGAGCATGAAAATCGCCATCATGGGCATTCGCATACGCACGGGCACGTGCACGCTGCACCAAAGAATATCAGCTCGGTCGCTTGGATGGTCATCATGGGCGATGGGTTGCATAACTTCACTGACGGTATGGCGATCGGAGCGGCCTTTGCGAGCAGCACGGCCGGCGGATTTTCCACCGCCGTGGCAGTGTTTTGTCATGAGTTACCGCACGAGTTGGGTGACTTTGCCATGCTGCTCAAGGCTGGAATGTCAATGAAGCAGGCTTTGTACTATAATCTATTGTCGAGTGTGTTGTGCTTAGTCGGTAATCTTTTTGGCCTGTGGTTGGGTAATACAGAAGCAGCAAGTTCATGGATATTCGCCGCTGCGGCTGGTATGTTTCTGTACATCGCTCTGGTCGACATGATTCCGGAGTTGAGCTCCGGGCACGAGGACGAAGGCAACTTTTTGCAGTGCGTCTTACATTTGCTTGGATTGCTGTTAGGCTTCGGTATAATGGCGTTGATTGCCATGTACGAGCACGACTTGAAAAGTATTTTTCACGAGACTTAAGAGACGTTTTATTTAGTTATTATTTTAACCGGTTTTCTTCTGCTTATCTTTTCGCCTAGGTTATAAGTAAGTTGTTTTCTACTCCACCGGTGCCCGTGGCATCGTATTGTTAAATGAGTGTATCATACTGGCGTGCCAAAACATGTCAACTAATATTGAACAGTGTAAATTAGCTTTTAATATTGATTCAAACTGACTCATAACCTAATCATAATTCTCATATTTGTCATATTGTAGGCATAACGGAATTGAAAAACTAAACAGGGAACGAATTTAATATTAATGATTTTCGGGTTGCCTACTTTGTTCGGTTTGATGTTTTAAAAGGTGCTGCTGTTTTGTAAAGGTGTGGTAGTTTCATGAAATATCGATATGTGATCATTTTCTATCATGTATTTTTTATAAATTTACATTGAATCCATTGAATCGGGACATTATAAAATGTAGTAGTGTATAATTAGACCACTAACGCGCACAATCGGAATCACGATTGTTGAAATCGCTTCCGGTTTATTTATATGTATCAACTTTCATTGATATAACGGCGAAACATTTGACACGACTTAAAATATTCGAAATAAGTATATTGATATCTCGAAGCACTGTATGCGCGCGATCGATTGATCAGTTTGAATTAATTGTTGAGTGCGGTGACTTATACTTGCGCTTTGGTTTCTTTGCTGACACAGAATTGTATCACAAACTTACTTTTTTCAAGTATTATATTTTTATATGCGTGATATTTGTATTATAAGGTTTTGTTAGAGAAAAGAGAAACGCAAACCGCAGCTAATAGAATTATTTTTCATTTTTAGTTTAAGAAAGCAAAATGTTTCAAAACACCTTCAAACTCCTTCAATCCCACTACGCCTGCGCAAACAACGTGATTACAAGGTGTAATAACCTTAAGTTGACTACGACGCTTGGTATTTGCGTCAAAGTTGATAACATAAAACAATATTGCGTTAAATAGTATTTAATCAGTTCAACAACTTTACAATCAATAAAACAGAAAATAGGGTCAATTGACTGTGTCAATTTCATTCTGGGTAGGGTTCGATGTTGGTTCAATTAATTCGTCACCAACATCAATGCTCATATTTGATTTATCAACGTCTTCATTAATAGACTCGTCCATAGGTTCTTCAACTTCAGTTTCTTTTATTTCCGAAGCTGAATCATTAGCTAGTACATCCTCATCAGCACTTAATGACTCATCTTTAACTTCAATATCATCATCTAACATTTGTTCATGTAAAAATTCTGTTTTAATTTTCTTAATGTCCTTTATATCAATTT
The DNA here is from genome assembly GCA_030264155.1 of Atheta pasadenae. Classification (NCBI taxonomy): domain Eukaryota; kingdom Metazoa; phylum Arthropoda; class Insecta; order Coleoptera; family Staphylinidae; genus Atheta; species Atheta pasadenae. Next base: position 11,831 of record JARJDS010038837.1, on the reverse strand, counting down.
CAGGTTCAGTTTCCTTCTAAAAAATTACACAACATTATGTTATCATTGTAACAATTATAGTTTGAGACTTACTTGAGCATAAACACGTTTAAGAGGAATTTCACGATGCATAACACAAGTTTGATTTTCAAAAATCGTTTCTACTGCTGTTGTGCATTCAACTTCCCCACTCTTGTTCCCACAAGCAACAAACAACACTTGATTGGCATCCTAGAATATTAGGTATAGCTATGTGATATTTGGGTAAATTGTATTAAAAATAAATCTTACATTAAGTATGTGTTTCCGACATAGTTTGGTAAGTGGCAATGCTCTCTCTGCACACTTTATACCACCTTCAGAAAAAGTGCAGCGACAGGAAGAACTTGATGGTTTGAAAACTAATCCTTCAGTAATTTTCATTCTCATTTCTATTAATCTTTTCCTTAAAATTGCATCTGTTCCTTGCTTTTTATGGTATTGATTGTAAGTCTTCAGTTTCTTAAAAATTTCCTGTTCTTTGTGTCTTTCAACCACCTGACTTCTAATACTGCAACAAGTTTCTTTTTCCTTCTTCAGTGCATGTAAATATTTCCTACGTTTTTCCTTCAATAGGTGATATAAATGACTATACTGGTTCACATACAATGAATGTAATCTAATTAATTTATCTTTAGCTATTTGTGTCACTTCTTCTGCAGATAAAACATCTGCATGTTTTAAAATGTCTTCATTATCTGAATCTATACTCTCATCCTCTGAACTATCAGCATGAGCATCAAGCCATACATTTGAAAGTGTTGTTGCTTCTATGTCACTTTCTGAATCACTGCACAGATCTAATACATCACTGCATGAAGCCATGACACTTGCTGCATCCACATCAACTAAAATTATAATAAATATATTACTACTATTAATAAATGAATTGACAATAATGATAATATTACCTAATGGATGCAGAGACTTTGTTACTTTAATTTCTGTAGAGTCAGGGGATACTAAACCATCTTCAATATTTCTGAAGTTGCTTGAAGATGACATGCCTGCCATATTTTGTTTAGGTTTAACAATATAATGTGACAATGATGACAATAGAGATTCAGTGTTTTTGGGTGGTTGCATTCTAGCACCTTGTTTGGATTTAAGTAAATGTGCCTTGAGAGCATGTTCATTGCAGAAAGATACTTCTTTTTTGTTTAATTTATATGCTGGATGATGGCAATTTTTGCCACCTGAGTAAATGTAAGAACATTGCCTGTATGGTGCTGTTTTGTCTGACAGTATATGTTGTTGGCAAAATTTGAAATTTTTCATTGCAAATCGAGAACATTTATAAGGTTCATAGCTGCATGATTTTTTACTTAGTAACTCTGCTTTTATTTGGAGCTTTAGTTGTTCTGTAGTTAATTTCGATGCTTTTGTTGGGTTTACCTGCATCTTATTCATGATCTAAAATAGAAACAAATAAATATTATTATGTTTTAATAAAAATATCGTTTATAATTACTTTAAAATATTTCTCGAATTGTTCTTGAATGTTATAAATTCCAAGGAGATCACAGCCAATTGATGATTCAGTACCAGTCACTAAAAAAGTATTGTTTCGTTATGAAGAAGTTCATTAAATCACCGCTACGCGTCATGTACGGCTGTGGCGCGTAGTGATATATGAAGTACCAACTTTAATTTAGTCGTAAAAATGTTTCCGGTTTGGAATTTTTACTTAAAAAATGTAATTGGGTATAAACGGAGTATGTATAAACAATTGTATTGAAATAAAGCATAAAGTAAAAACTTGTTATTAAATAATAATAATTATTAATGATAGAAAACAAATTAAAAAACGTTTCTCTTTTTAAATAGTTACTTTCGAACTTCTCGATTAGTTTAGTCGACTAAAGAAAAATAACATCTTATAAGGATGTGGTTTATTTGTATAATGCTTTGTGCTTTTATTAATAGTTAAACTTTTTTTTTCATTTCGTTGGCAGCAGTTCGCAGAATTGTGAAAAAGTACACTTTTCATGACTTTTCAGCACCAATGAATTGTCGTCATAGTGACATAAACGCCCTCTATAGAAACGACAGTGTTGGCACTGTCCTAGTTGGCAGCACTGCGTGGACTCTGCCATTGACGTAACGGAACGACCGCATGAGTCAGTGATAGTGACTCTTGTGCCAATAATTTTAATAATAACAACAAATACAAGACTTTTATTAGCGCGCAAATAATTAAATAAATCCAACACGCTTTTTGGAACAAATTGTGCATCGATTGGTGCGCGATTGAGACTCTACAGTATGCGAAACGCTGTGTTGTTTACCGTGGTTGGTCGGCCATCAAACAGTGAATAACATCAATTTCTACGACTTTTCTGTATGTATGTTAATTAATGCTAGTAAACTACCTCAAATATAAATAAACGATAATACAAGTTGTAAAGGACAGTCGTACGTTTAATTTGAACTAAGTTTTGCAATGGGCGAGTAAAAGTTTACCTGTGCATCTTGAGAAATTCCGCAGCGGACAAGTGACTCGATAAAACCTAGTCTGTGAGTGACGCAAGACGGCGGGTTTAATTCATTCGCAAATCGTGCAGACGCATCGTGGAAAACAACGCCGACGCGACGCATTCTAAGAATATCGTGTGCGTTTATGCTAAATTGCATCTTCATTGGGAATTCGCCTCAATTCGTACATTAATTAAATGCGTTGGAATAATTGGTGTGTATTACGTAGCGACATCTACATAGTGCTCCTATCTTGTCGTGTCGTGACGTACGTAAATGGCTTCTGACGAAAAATGGTACTTCACCAAAGAGCAATTGGAGAGCACACCGTCGAGGCAGTTCGGAATCGATGCACTGAAAGAACTCACATATCGGCAACAGGCTGCATACTTCATACAGGATATGGGACAACGGCTTAGAGTGTATCCTTTTTTTCTAAACTATATAACATGCTGACAAAGCATGCACATGCTTTGACTCACAGACATAATAGCACTACATTGCTGTTTTATTATTATTCTTTTTTGCTAGGTCTCTTCAGCAAATGCAAGCGTTGCTAGATTTGTACTTTATGTGTTCTTTGCAGTTTAATTTTATTTATATTTTTAGGTTATGTTTATAACACAATGCATTTTGTTTTTGTACGAAAGCCAAACTTCTAGTTAAATGATCAAATAATTCTTGTAAACAACAATAATTCAAATAGAGTTAATTAAATTTTATTATAAAACTGATAATTTTTGCTCTTTCCCACAAATTCAAAGTTTTTTCTCTTTTTGTTCTGTTAATTCACCAATTTTTTTAAAAATTTTTTCCATATATTCATTGTCATTATTTTTCTAGACAATCTTTGCATATCATGATATTTTAGTGAAAAAGGATTATTATATTAAATACTTCCTTGCATTTATGAGATAATAATTATTCAATTCAAAACTTTGCAACTATTTTTAAATAGATAATAAATGTCTCGTGTGTAATATTATGAAAACAAATAGCTACTTGTGTGTCAGCGAATATTACGCGCGTAAACTTATAAACTAATCGTCATTCGCGCGGCTTGTAAAATGTAATTATAGAATTAGATAAGCAGCACATGCGGTTTTGATTGTCGATTTTACTTAGTAGTTTCAACGTTTTTTCTTTCATTATTATGTTAAACTTCAGTTTAATAATTTTATCAACACTTCAAACTGATTTGATATAAAAGTTTATTGTTCAAACTTACATTTTGTGCTTTATATATATATTCAAAGCTGTTTGCTTACATTTATCAAAACATTATTTATTGGCAGACTTGTATTTACGTAAATTGTGTTTGTACAATGATCTGCAGTTTCTATTTTTGACGCCTAACGCAGTAGATGGTTTTTAATCTGCAGAAGTTTACAATTACAAATCTAGTGACGTTTTGAGCATAAGTAAATATTTTTGAAAACAAATGTCTGGTTGTTACATGTTTTTTTGGTATTACGTTTGAAATTGATTGATTTTTATGTTTCCTTAATGTAATTTCTAGTACACAATTATGCATAAATACCGCAAGCGTTTATATGCATAGATTTTACGTATTCCATTCATTCACGCATTTTCCCTGGTACTCGATAGCTGCAGCCGCTTTGTTTCTCGCTGCTAAAGTCGAGGAACAGCCACGAAAATTGGAGCACGTAATACGAGTACACAATATTTGCAAAAATCCTCGAGATGTCTCGTTCGGAACCAACACCGAGAGGTATGGCTCGAATATGATTGCAGTGTACGTGTGATAATGTTTTTGCTTGGTTCTTAACTTAAAGGTATCAGCAGCAGTCGCAGGATCTGGTATTCAACGAGAATGTGCTGTTGCAAACGTTGGGATTCGACGTGGCTATCGACCATCCACACGCGCACGTCGTGCGGTGTTGTCACTTAGTTCGCGCCAGCAAAGATCTGGCGCAAACATCTTACTTTATGGCGAGCACTAGGTGGGTGAATTGCATAATAAGGGCGTACACAAGCAGATTGTTTGTTTGAGTTTGATTCAATCGAACGCTTGAATTTTAGCTTGCATCTCACTACCATGTGCCTGCAATATAAACCGACGGTGGTCGCGTGCTTCTGCATCCACCTGGCCTGCAAATGGTCCAACTGGGAGATTCCGCTGTCCAACGAGCGACGCGAATGGTTTTCCTACGTGGACACGACGGTGACTGCGGACCTTCTCGCGCAGCTCACTGAAGATTTCTTGGATATATTTAGTAGGTGCCCATCGAGAGTTAAGGAGAAGATTATGGCGTACAGTGATGGTCCGAATCTTAATCGCAACTTAACTCATGTAAGTTTTAGGTTAATTGGTTTGTTAGGTTATAATGTATATTAATTCATTATGTATAGGAATCTGAGGCACGCAAAGCGCAACCTACTGAATCTAAAGATGCGCACCACAGATCACACCATCATGAAAAGTCAGGTATGTCGTTGTTTATTTGAGTCCGGGTGGGTTTAATGCATAGATATATATTAGGTGAGGAGCATAAACAACATCGTCAACGAGTTGAAGCTGCCATTAGCGCCTCTGGCGTAACGTCCAGTGCCTGTAGCCAGCAACAGCGAGAGCGCGAGTATAGGGAGAAGAAGGAACGGGACCGGATAGCACACCAGGCCAAGTTGCAACAACAGCACCAGCATTCTTCCGGAAGCAAGTTGCCAGCTGGCCCACACAGCCATCATCGGCCTTCGGGCGATCCTAAGTTGAAATCGCACACGCGCCCCAACCCTTTGCCACCGGGCCGGCCGGAGCATAGGGATGTAGTGTCACGTGATTCGTTTCGTGATTCTAGCCGCGATGTTATCGACAATAAGGACGCTCAAGTTCGGGACATGCAAGTGCGAACTGATAAACACGTTCTAGATAAAAATTATCTTAATAAAATTAGTGAAACAAACAATACGACTAACGTTCACGCGGAACATTATAGTGGTGATAAACGTGTGGATCCTTCTCGATCGCGCTCCGCTGCGGATGCAAAAATGATGGCCTACAAACACGATTCCCGAAGACCGCACGGCGCTGAAGAAATGAAACACACCGCCAAGACAGAATCTGATGTGCGAAAGCATCCGTCACAACAGTCTTCTTCTGCATCCTCGCAAAATTGGTTAGACAGTTACAACAAGAATGTGCACGATAAAAGTAGTATGCACCTGAAGCAGCAGCCAATGAATAATAGTACCTCGCAGATGAAAGTTAAATCGCCTTTTGCTCCAGAGAATGCACAAAAATCCGTCCCAAAACTAAGTGCGAAGAGTGAGCCACACAATGGCAGCAACACGTCTTGTAGTAATAGTAACGGCAGTTACAACTTTGATGAGCCGAAGGAACTGCCAGTTAAAAAGCCGAGTATGTTTTCGCCTGAGAAAACACCACCGCGCAAACTTAACATTTCAATTAAAATGCCCTACGATAACAGCATGCACCAGAATCAACACATTCCATCTAAGAAGCCGACGAATCACGGGTATGATGCTCAGAGGCCAAGTAAAAAAGTGGACCAATCCGAAGGTTTTGAGAACATGTTTCGCGATTCGGGGGTGGGCATGCACGCCCTCAGCGCTATGATGAACACAAATATACCTGAATTGGATGATTTTCCCACTGGCCCAATGACCAACACTGGGCCGATTCAGTTTGGTAACATGATGCAGTCGACTTCACAAAAGACAACGCCGCCTCCCAAGGTGCAAACGTTTACACCCAAAGACACAAAAGACCACAATGACATGCAAACTGGATATGCAAATTCATTGTTCTCTAGTTCTTCTAATGCTTCGTTAACAACTTCTTCAATGCTCAGTGGGTTATCACACACTAGCGTTACCTCGCAGCCAATAGTTAACGGAATCGAAACCAATCCTACATTAATTAGCAATTTACTAAAAGAAGCAGCGCCTGTGCTGAAGTTGCCCACGATTACGCCTACTCCGCCAGTTGAAACGCCTGTCAATGATGATGCCAAGGATAAAGAGCACGGTCACAAAGATAAGAAAAAGAAAAATAAAGAAAAGCATAAGCACAAAGATAAAGATAAGAGCCGCGAGGAGAAGGAGAAGAAGCGCAAGCACAAAGATAAAGATAAGGAAAAGCACAAGTCTAAGAATCGCGACAAAGACAAGCCGCATGGTGGTGATGAGCCGATCAAGATCACGATCTCAAAGGACAAGATTCAGCAGCCGCCTGAGGCGGCGCCAACGCCTAGCGTCGGCTTGAAGATCAAAATCCCCAAGGACAAGATCAAGACGGAAATCATTGAACCGCCCCCACAGGCGACTCCTGCCATCAAGATCAAAATATCCAAAGAAGTGATCAGCAACATTGGTACGCCTGAAGGTGGTAAAAAACGCGAGCGCGACAAGAACAACTCTCCGGGCGAATCGCCGCAAAAGATGACCAAGTACAGCCGCCAGCACGGTCAGGAGAAGCAAAACGGGCGCAACTCATTTGGCAAGGTAAGCACATCTGGCAATTACGGCAATAACAACACGCGCACGAATATCAAAACAGGTAGTAGCAAGTTTCCCAATCCTAACTCTAGCAACGCGTATGCAAACCGTCACCCGCCACCCGCGTATCCCCTTCAGCCACAGGCTAATTTTGTTTATAACTATCCACCGCCCGCCATGCACATGGCGCACCCGCCGCCGCCCCAGATGCACGGCATGCCGCCGCCGGCGATGATGGGCAACATGTACCATCCGATGTTCGCACCCGGTAGCTATCCCATGTATCCGATGCATGGCATGTTTGCGCCGCAGATGGTTGCACCGCCTGGAAAGGGCATGCCGCCTCCATTGCCGGCGGACGATGCGCCACTGGTTCCTCCACCTCCACCCCCGGAATGATCCACGGCGGCGGGATGCACACACTATACACGTATCTGTAGCTGAATGTAGACAATTTGTTGTAATTTTTGCGACGTGTATCTTATAAGTGCATGCCATATTCTGTTTGTAGTCAATTTGTAAATTTAAATTTAGATGTAAACTTAGACAAACAAACAAGCAAACAAAGCTGTGTAATTGTAAGTCAGAAATTATGAAAAGACGCGTTGAACGCGTAAATGCATTTACCAAAATAATGGCACTACATTATTATAACAAAATGGAGGAGGTCATTTTGCAGATCTGGACGTAAATAATTTTTTTAAGTTAGCAATTTTTTTGAAAGAAACATGCTTATCAATCAGCGAATATTTAAGTTTCCGGTTAGGATAGGTAATTTTTATTAGATATTTTAAAGGATTAGTAACTAAAAGCATAAGTAAACCGCATTTTGCAGATTTAAGTTGTGCACCAGTTAGTTGCCATTTATAACTAGTGTGCGTTAATTTTTTCGATAAAAAAATGAAGAAAAACACTGAACTGATTATCATGGGTTTGTCATCTGTACATAAACACATTTAATTACGTATACATTTATAATATCTAGGTATCAAGAATGAATGATTGGTTTGATGAAATGCTCAATATTACAAAGAAGTAGACGTTTTAGTTTGGGGATGCAGCCATATTGTTGCATGCGTACTTATAACAAACAGGGTTCAACACAAACGTTTATCCATTTTCTATATATTACGTAGTTAAATAATTTATTTTGACATTTCTATCTATCCTATGTTACTTTTGCATTATATTGTGATGCGTTTGTGTTGGAAATATCTAATTTTGATTAATTGAAATTGTTAAAACTATTTATTACTGATTATTCTAGGCTCTCCATTACTATATAATTTAGATATTTTATTTTGATTTTGATTTTTTAACAATGATATATATTTTATACATGTTTAGTTTGTAAAATATAGTGTTTGTTGCTAGAAGTATTGTAGCAATTCTTTATTAATGTTGTTATTTTAATTTATTAATTAATTCTACCTCTAAATTGGCGTATGAACAATTATATTGTGATTGTGGATGGAGTCGGCGCAATGCGTAGAAGTAAACTTGCACAAAATCTCAACAGTTTCATCATTTTTTAATTTTACTTATCAAAACGCGTTAGTGTTAAGTGTTTTTTTTTGTTGTTTAAATTATTGTGTTCATCAATATTAAATTTTGTGGTGGGGACACTGTGCCAAGCTGTGAATCTTGTACCTTTAAATTGTTATTACGCATGTATGTTATAGAATCATAGAAATTGTATGTAGAGCTGTAGCATTACTTGCACCTACTCGTACGGAGGTTGAAATTGTAATCAATGATCACATTTGTTGTAGTTTTTTAGTGCAACACACCACCAGTAAACTTTGTTTTGCACAGTATCCATTGATTTGATTGCAACAGCAACAAAAATGCAAATTAAACGATCTATGACTTGACTCACAAACGATGTTCATTTGGGACGCTTTAATACCTCGCATCCTTTATATGTTCCAAATCGTTTTCATATACTTTGAATCGTTTAGTATTGGCTCTATTATTCCAGCTAATATTAAGCGATTTTGATTCATTAGGTATGAGAAACGTGAACAAAGGGAACAAAATTCAATTGATGATTGACTGGAGATTGAAAACGTAAGCCAAATTTATATTATTAGACTGAGACTGGGCTAACAATTTGTATTTTAGTTTCTTTATCGTTTGATGTTTTTTTTGTTGTTGGAAATTAATTGTCTGGATTCTTTGATTTGAAGTTTTGTTGCACCTATACACACACACAAACACGTTACACTCAAATTCGTACATGCAAGACACATTTTGTTACTACAAGCGCACTGGATTTAAATTGTTGTAAAACGCTCACATTGTTGTTGATGATTACACGGTGTTTGGTGGTTTTTCAGGTGAGCGAGGACGAGGCGATGCATAACAATAGATACTCAGATACTCCTATAAAATACGCCAACAAAGGAACGTCGGGCACGTAAATTGTTGATGCACGGAATCGAAGCTCTCGTTCAAGCATAAAGACGCAAATTAAACAATTTGCTCGCGAAGGGCCCGCCGTGTGCAGTGCACAACTCCCCACCTACACACACGATTTGTCTTTCGTTTCATGTGCGCAATTTTGAGCGGACAAATGATTTTTTTGATTATGTTAGTTTAGGCAATAGAAGAGAAGTGAAATTTTGTTTATACACAATGTAGCGTATTGAAGATGAGATGAGGAGGGGTATCAGCACGATGTTTTATATACGATTTAATTATTAATTGCAAGAAAAAAACTTAAATAAACGCAGAAAATGTTGCAATATTAGAATAATTGGTTGTCAACACGTTTTGGTATTATTTTTATACTTGTTAAACTTATTGGAAAAAGAAAAAAATAAAGAAGAATTGTAATTATGGAGAGAAAATATGCCTATACAAAACAAAGAGTAACTCACGCAAATTAATGGACTACTAGAACGAGTACCTAATCCAACTTATTGATTGTTATAGTTGTTGGTTGTCTCATTTTTGGTTCTGGACTTTAATGTCTTTGGTAGTCATGTGGCTTTTCCATTCTTTACGACTGAAATCTGATACATATTAGATCACATGGAATTAGTTTTACTTAACATTAATTAAACGCGTATGCGAACTAATTAACAAACAAAAAGATTAAGATCGCAAAAGTTCCGTTGGAGGGCGATGCGCAACTTGTGGTTGGCGAGCCAGGAACAACAATCTATCAAATTGTTTATCACTGGTAGTTCGTTTGTGAAAACGTTGAAAACACGAGGGTTGCGCGTCGCGCTTACGAGACGAGTAGTTGATATTTGTAAATATGTTCATAAACTATTAAGGATTATTTATTAATTAAATAAAAAAAAACTATACACGTAATACATGCTAAGAGTTATAATACCATCATATATAACATATTTTTGTGATTATCCATTAAATAAATAAATGCTAATACTAACTGGTGTCGGCAAATATTGGCGACATTCGAAAAGCAAAGGAAAAAGTATAAAAATGCATAACAAAACATTATTGTAGATAGGTAGATGATAGATATGAAATTTTGTATTCGGATCATATGTTTGATGAAGACACTAAGTTTGAACACGTTTTAGATGAACATATTATTTAATTTAATTGTATGTGTTACAGCTTACAAAATAATAATTTATTTTTTACTGTAAACCAACTAATGTAGTTTAAATAGAGGCACGAGTGACTCTACACTTACCATAAATCAATTAACAAAGACGATGCTTGAAAATAGCGCGTTCTTCAATGAAGGGTATACCAAGAATATATGTTCTGTTACAATTTAACAATTTTAAGTTAGCATCAACTGTTAAAAAATATGTTTTCAAAGCAGTTGAAACGAATTAAGGAAGAGACGAGTAAAAATGTACCAGAATTAATAAGAGTCGTTACAGGACTCATTATTATATTAATTGGCGCAAAGAGGATGTACTTTGCTAAATATTAGTTTCTAAGTAAATTTCATTGTAAATAACTATTGTGTAATTCTCAGGTTTGTTAGAATGCTGGAATTTGTTTAATTGATTAAAGCAAACACAGGAGGGAGAGAGTGAGGGATGACGATGCATTTCGGATTTTTTTTGTATGTAATATACATTTTATTATGTTCATATTGATAACAAAATTCTTTGCAATTCAATATATCAATTAAAATCAACTTTGATGTTAGTTTCTAGTCCAATCCGTATATGTGCACTTCATTTATCCTATTTTTTTTCCATGTCCAATTTTTCTATTTATATTTATTATGCAAATACATTAAATTACGAACCGTCGCGCGCAAGCGAAATTTAAGATACGAGGAATCTTCTACTCCGGGCTAATTCTACGATATTTTTCGCGGTGAAGTGATGCATCACTAATGTTAAAATGACGCTTTTAGATATGAGCAAGTTTACGGAACGAATACACAATATTGAAAACTGCTTGTTGGGTTGCATACGCTGTAAAATGCATACAGTGGCACTGAGTGGCAATTTCTTCGTTTTTTTCAAACACCGTTTTGAAAATTGGTTCTAACTTTTTCCCATAATACTCAAATTCACTTCCCTTATTTTTGTTATAAAGTTGAAGAGTTGTGCTTTAATTTATGACCAAATTCAATCCATAAATATTCCCTGAAGTATTTTATTTTAACCTTCAAAGTTGGGCAATTTCTTCGTTTTTATCAAACACAGCTTTGAACATTGGTCATAACTTTTTCCGATGATAATCAAATTCACTTCCTTAATTTTTCTTATATAGTTAAGAGTTGTGTTTTATCATATGACTAAATTCAATTCATAAATATTCCCCGAAGTATTTTATATTAGCCTTCAAAGTTGGGCAATTTCTTCGATTTTTTCAAACACCGCTTTGAAAATTGGTCATAACTTTTTCCCATG